>QEPC01004292.1:764841-803178 GCA_003113815.1 Sphenodon punctatus | reverse complement strand
CAAAGCGCGGCGTCTCTGCGCACGCGCACCCGCTGTTGCCGGGCAGATTCCCAGCGGCCGGAAGCACGCCGCAGTGCTCGGCCGCTCCCTTCACGTCTGGTCTTCTCCGCCTCCCATGGACGGGGGCCGGACAATTACCCCGTCGCCGCCATTACGGCGGCGAAGGGGGCAAGTCTGGGAGAAAAGAGGAGAGGGAATCCGGGGGGCGGTAGATGACAGCAACACAAAGGTATAGGGGGGAGTATAAACGCACAGAATGGGCCTCAAAGGAAGGGAAGGAGAGGGAGGGAGGAGGAGAAAGGGTTTGGGATTGACAGGCCTCGGCAAGGAGGAAACCCACACCACCCCCCTGACCCTCAGGGTGGGGTCGGTGAGAGAAAGAAAGGCCCCCCGAGCATAGAGCGGCTGGGGTAACAGAGTTGGAGGGTGAGATCCAGGTTTCTGTAAGAGCAAGGAGTTGAAAGGGGCGAGAGAGGAAGAGATCATGGATTAGCCACGGCAGAGCGGCAGTTCCAAAGGGAGCAGGAGAAAGGTAATTGGTTTGGGGGAAGGCATGGGTTGCGGATGAGATTTGGGGATGTGGAGTGGCCGGGTTTGCAGGGTTTGGGTGCAATGGCATGGTTGTGTGCAAGCTCCTCCAGCATGTGACTGTGGGTGCAAGCAGACAGGTCTGGCTAATACTGCAGACATCCCAAGGATGTGTTTATGCCTGGCAGAGAGAAAGGAGCTTTTCCTTGGAAAGCTTGCACTTGTTTCTTTCCTGACCTCTCTGTCTGATTCTAGCACAGCCTTCCCAGCTGATCAGTGAGAAAAGAAGAATTTCCCAACCTGTCATTTACATCTTCACACTGTGGCATCCTGATGATTAAACATGGCTGTAAAAATGACAAACTTGCTGCCACTGGGATGATCATGAGACCAGTTAACATTTTATAGCTCCATAAATGCCATTTTTGGAACAAGGGTGTGTATATGACCGAGTCAGGAGATGAGAAAGCAAGGTTGCCGTGTTGGTCCCAAACATAGGCAATAGAGAGAAAGTAGTACAGTGATTACCTTTTATTGGACCAAGCAACTCCAGTGGGTGGAGGTATACAAGCTTTCGGACCTCACAGGGGCCTTCATCAGGCAAGTTAGGAGTTAGAACGGTGGCTGTTCTAACTCCTGACTTGCTGAGGAAGGACCCTGTGAGGTCCAAAAGCTTGTATACCTCCACCCACTGGAGTTGGTCCAATAAAAGATAGCACTGTACTACTTTCTCTCTATGAATCAGGAGAGTTATTTCCACTTGACCTCCCCCAAGGGAGAACTGTGCTGGCTTTCCATGGAATTCATGTGAGGTACAAGGGAGAAACCTGCTGCAGCCATGACTCTGGGGGATGGGCAGGTGCTGTGGGGATGGTCTTGCCCAGGACTTGGGTTATCTGAGGTTTTGTTTTTGGGTTGCTGTTGTTCTGAACAGGCTGTTCTGTGTTGAGTGCTGGTTCAGCTCTGCAAAGCCCCTACATGTTATCGAGGTGTTAGTTGCATACATGATATGTACACACTGAACAATGCCACTGTTCCAGAACGCAGCAATCAAACGGATTCTTTTCATTTCTCTTTCATTTTTGTCTGGCCCAAACCGACTTTCATGTCTTTGGATTACACAACGTGGCAGCTTTGCCGATTCCCAGGACTGCTGTGCGAAGTCTAACAGCTCTGCCAGCGTGTCTTGCCAGGAGTTTGGAGGGGCACAGCTGTGGGGTGATACCTGCTTAATCGGAGAGGGCAGTGTGCGAGGTGTAGGTATGTGTTCTTCTCAGCAGGTTCTGGTGGCATTCCCCACCCCTAGCAACATCACGGGTTTATTTAATCAAAGGGAAAGAAAAGAGCACAGAGTCTAGGCTTGCTGTTTGCATGCCAAGAATCAGCACTGACTCAGGCGGCTTTTATACAAGACGTTGAAAAGCGCCTTCTGAGTCCCGCGTTGAGAGAAAAGCTGGTACGGGGAGTGTTTCCATGCTCCCTGCACTGCTGGAAGTGACGTGCTCCCGCTGCTGCTGACAATGGAGAGCATGTCACTTCTGGCAGCGCGGGGAGCATGGAAACACTCCCTGTGCTGGCTTTTCTTTCAACATGGGACTCAGGAGGCGCTTCAGCGCCTCATATAAAAGCGGCCTCAGTCTCGGAGGCCAAGGAGTCTCATAGCTCAGCCATGGACAGGTACAGACTTTGGAAGGCATAGGAGGCTAAATTCTCAGGTGATGCCAATCGACAAAGCTCCACTGATTGAATGAGGTTATGCCAAATGGCAGCAACTGAGGATTTGGCCAAAGAGATACAGGCTGACAGACATGTAGAGTATTGCTAAATGGACTAGCCTATGATCCCATTTCCACAACATTCCCCCTAAGGGGGGAGCTAACATGTGGTGTTTTCCACCGAGAAAGCTGATGGGGTATGTGTCCATGACCAGTAGTGTGGCAGATGGAGTGTGTGGGGACGGAGCGATTAAAACAGGAGGCTCCCAGCGTGGCTACCCCTGCCATGGAGGTGGCCACTGTACATTTGGCTGGCCCCCGCATGGAGCCCTCCAGATTTCCCTGCATGGCTCCGTGCGTGGTCATGAGTGCGTGCTCTGTGGCTGATGGGAGTGCACATCCGGCCACTCTACCTTCAGATGGGTGTTTGGATTCATGACTCCTGTCCTGGGTGGCCATGTGGGGTGGCATCTCATCTGAAAACACCCATGGAGAACAGTTTGTGCTGGTTTCCCCCATGGCAGCAGGAGGAGGAGGGTGTTGTGTAAGGGGGGCCTGATGCATAGAAACCTGTGCTGAGGAACCCTGCAGTATCAGGCACTGTCTGTTTCCATGTGGGCTCCCCCTTTGGGAGGCGAAATATAGTGTGAATGAGCTTGTGGGTAAATACAGGGGGAATACACCACTCCCTGTAGCAGCAGAAGCAAATTCACACAACATTCTTGAGCAGTACACAAACCCAACTGCTGAGTGTTCTGTGAAATCTTTACCACTCCCTGTACTCCTTCTATGGGTCAAATACAGGGGAATCAGCAGTTATGTGAATGCACTGCTACAGGAGAAGGCAAACAGAGATTAAGGAACAAGTGGTGAGCTTATAAATGGGGAAGCGTGTCATGCGAATCAGCCCATAACCTAGCTAGAATGCTAGGCACCCTAGAATGACCACAACTCACTGCAGAAGTTGGTATCGAGTCATCGACCATTCAACAAAACAAACATTGTTGCCCCAGGAGGAGCTGCTGCCAGATGGGAGTCCTGATGTAGGCCAGCTAGCTTATAGTGACTCCCAGGCTGGTAAACAATGGCCAGGAGAGGTCACTTCATCTCTCCTTAAGAGGTAAGAAGGGAGAGAATGGGGCATAAGATGTGCCTTGTTTGCAACTAGAGTTCTCAGTGTCTGTGACAAGGACTGGCTGGTGTGAAAATGCCGGATCTTACTGGGTGGGTGACAAGGAGCGAGTGTTCTTGCCCGTGGGCACCTATGCTGGTGAGGGATTGCTGCTGTGGTTGAGATCTCCAGCAAAGAGGATTTTTTTAAAAAAAGCAGGGAGTGAAGGAAAGGAAAAGGCCCAAGACCTACAGCACAGCAGCCCCGTGTGTGTGTGGGCAAATGGTAAATGTTTGGATTTCTCAGGCTGGGAGAGAACAATGGCTAAAGGCTGGGTGGACCTCAGGAGGATTTAAGGCTGACTTGCAAACAGGGCTTGTGTTTGGATTTGGATTTGACTCCATGGCCTGGCATGAGTGTCACTGCATTTGAATGCTCATGCATGGGATGGGAACCAGGCAGGGTCCCAAGCTGTGTACAACTGGGCCGCGTTCCTCAGAAGGGGGTGGGCGGGGAGCTTGTCTCTGCCGCAAGCAGGCCAAACACATTGGTTATCCTCCCTCCTGTGTTTCTCAATGCTCACACCTTCCCAGTGGGGCACAAAATCTGCTCTGACTCAGAGGAGCTTGCTTTTGCATTGTCGAAAAGGTCAATGTTCGACTGGAGGCTGCAGTCACCCTACACGATTCACCTCTATTTGTCAATAGCTCCAAAGATTCTCCAGCTGGCACATGTGTATGCGTGTATGTGCTTGTGTACCAGCCACCACTTTGGCCTGAATGTAACCAGGGAGCTCCAGAGCTAAAGGCAGGAGGCTCTCCAGCTGGATCTAAACAAGCAAACTCCATGGTTAGGCTGCGCAGAAGGTGTTTTCAGACAAGCAACTCAACTGGTGTGTGTGTGACTGCCGCATGACTCTGCCACAGAGCACCCACACATGCAGAGGGCATGGGGAGCGAATCAAACGGACAGCTCCCAGTGTGGCTACTGCGACCACGGAGGTGGCAGCCACTGTACACTTGGCTTGCCCTCCACAGCTTGCTGCAGAGTTCCCGGCATGGCTCCATAAGTGGCTAAGAGTGGGTGCTCTGTGGCTCGTGGGAGTGTGCATCCAGCTGCTCCACGTTCAGATGGGCGGCCGGATCTGTGGCTCATGGGTGGGCATGTGGGGTACTATCTCATCTGAAAACACCCAGACTCACTTATCTTTGTACATCAGTCACAGCGGAGGCACATAATTCAGACAGTGGGTTATATGCACATGCATATACATGTCAGCGTGTGTACAGCAGGATCCACATTGCAACAGTGGGACTGCCATGTGCAAGAGGCAAGGCTTTCAAAGCAAAGGGTCCACCATTTGGGAATTCATTGCCTGCATCATGGCAGAGTTGAGAACAACCATGGAGCCTCAAAGCCCTCACAGCCCAGCCTGTTCTCAACAACTGCCCCTCACAGGTGCTTCTGACAGAGAAGCAGCAAGAAATGGATCTTTATGAGTTTGCTCTTTAATTGTGCAGGAGGCTGCAGCGCTAGTGGAGAACAAGCTCCTGTTTGTACCACCACCATTGATTCTGCTGTGTTTCCCATTAGGCACGAATTTCCCTGAACAAAGGGCCAGTGCAAAGCCTGGGTAGTACCACTGAAGCCCTCTGGCTTAGGTGCTACAAGGGCTTGTGCTGGCCTTTAGCACTTGATGGTTTAGACCCACCCAGCAGTATCAAGCTGCTTTCTGCCTCCTGGCTGCCATCCTTTCTCTGTTCCAAGACCTCTCATCTCCTCTGGAGTTCAGCCTCTAGCTTCCTGCCCTCTCCCCTCATTGCCACTTCATCTCATCTTTCACTCTGCCATAATTTTTACTACTAATCATTTCTATAGAGCTACTAGGCGTACACAGCACTTTATAGTCACAGATTTTCAGAGACCGGTTCCTGCCTAGTGGGCTTACAATCTAAGGGTGTTTTTAGACAAGTGGGGGAATCTAGCGGATTGACAAATCCACTTTTTAAAAAGTCACGTGCGGAGTGTTTACAGCAGCACCCAGCAGGTTGCACATTATTTTTAAAACCAGATTTATAAAACCTCGATATCGAGATAAGATGTTGATGAGTGAGGAGAACACAGGGAGAGACAGACAGACACGCACACAGTCCCATTTTATAGATGGGGAACTGAGGTTGAGACTTCCCCAAGGCCACCCAGTGAGTTCATGGCTATTGTGAGATTCAAACCCTCGTCGCCTAGGTCCAAGTCCAGCACCTTACCCACTAGGGGTGTGCATCAGGCCCCCATGTCGTTTTCGTTTTCAGTATTCAAAAATGTCATTTTCGTTATTGTTATTAATGACAATGTCGTTTTCGTTATCGTTTTGTTATCATTTTTGGTATCGGTATTAGTTAGCGATATTATTATTATTATTATTATTAACAAACATTTATATAGCGCCAGCAGTGTACCTGGCACTTTGCAAAGTAATAAAATAGACACGGTCCCTGCCCCTAGGGCTTACAATCTGAGAGACAGGAGCTGGGGGAGAGACTTAGGAAGGGGAACAGAGGGAGTGACAAGGGGTCTAACATTCATGAAGATGCGAGGTCTCAAGTGCACGTACTTGGCTTGGTTACGATGAGAATGACAGCAGGCAGGTCCATGTTGCAAGGATAAGGGTAAACCGATCGTAGGTATAGGAATAGTGGCTCAGCAGGATAAAGAGTCAGACAGAGCAGAGCGAAAGAGGTGAGTTTTAAGGAGAGATTTGAAGGTATGAAGGGAGGGGGCAAGGCGGATGTGGACAGGGAGGGAGTTCCAGGCATGGGGGGCAGCAAGTGAGAAGGGACGAAGGCGCTTAGGGGAGCAGGGAAGGCGTGGAAGGGTGAGAGAAGGGACAGAGGAGGAGCGAAGTGCACGGGCTGGAGTATGGAGGGCGATAAGTGCAGAGAGGTAGGGGGGAGCAAGGTTGTGAAGAGCTTTATAGGTGAAGACTAGGAGCTTGTGCAGGATTCGTTCAGGAAGGGGAAGTCAGTGAAGCGAAGAGAGGAGGGGCTGCACATGGTCGAAGCGACATTGTTATTGATATCGGTACCATTTCAAACGAAGATTTTATTTTTGGTATCGGTATCATTATTGATTCCTGTGCACAACTAATATTTATTTAAATCTAAGGGAGATAGGGGAAGGGAAAAAGAACACTTTGTATTATCTAATCAGTTATCTATATAAGTATTCTAATCTAATCTATATGTCTATTATAGATACTACCTATCTATATATAATGTACAGGGGGGAGAAGGGCAGGGAAAGGGAGAAGGTAAAATGTAGGGTATGAGGAAGGAAAGGTATTGATGGTAATAGCTAATAAATAAATAAATAAATAAATAATACAATGAGGGCTAGGGAGGATTTTTTATGTGCAAGCACCACAGTTCTGTAAACGAAGCCTGACAAGCAGAGATCTCACACAACGGAGAGAAAAAGCCTGCCCCTTCCCACATTATAAAGGGTTGCAGTGCCCTTTCCCAGAGGCCCTCCCCACCCCCCAATTGGTTGTGGGAGGCAGCAGGCATTGAGCAATCACAGAGTTCCATGAGACTGCTGGGGCCTGCTTGCGCTGCTCATTGGCCAGCGATACATCCATCAAATACTGCTGAGCTGCTCGCTCCCCCCAACAGAGACACAGTTCAAGAGTTCAACCCTGTTAAGACTCCGAGATATCTGCTCCCTCCTCCCCTCTCTACATTTTCCCTCCAAAACCCAACTGCCACAACACTAATAATAACGACAATGATAACAACATCGTCATTTTCGTTTCTTGTTATCGCTTTTGCTATCGTTTTTGGTATCGGTATTGTTACCGTTATTGGTATTCTCAGTTGTCGTTGTCGTTATTCTCGGTTGTCGTTTTTGTTACCGTTGTCGTTATTCTCGGTTGTCGTTTTTGTTATTGCAATACTGAAAATGAAAACGACAATTTTTGTTATCGATATTGTAATAACAAAAATGACATGCACCCCCCTATTACCCACTACACCACACTGGATCACCATTTTTACCCTAATGATACTCCCTCTTCATTCTTTTCAATGCCAGTGCTGACTAACACACTGTCCTTCCTTTATTGAGCAGATGTAAGACTTCCTTTCCCCTTCCTGCAGCTACATGTCAAAAATAGGGGAAATTCATCTACTGAGCAGCACACTGTCCACCAACACCATTGCTGCTGGGTCCTGAGTCTGCATAGATTTTCTATCTTCTAGAGTGGGTGTGGGGAACCGCTTCCCTTTCTAGGGGCCACTTTGAAAATGAATACAAGCTCCAAGGGCCACATAAACGTTGGGGGAGATGGGTGCGCTCAGGGAGGGGGAGTAAGAGGAGGGTCCAGATCATGGATCTTTGCCATGGATCCGTCCCCTATCCTTGTGTGCTCTTTATTTCTATCCAGAGATAGAGCGTGGTTGCTGTGTTGGTCCCAAGTGACAGAGAGACAAAATGGTTTGAATGATATCTTTGATTGGACCAACAGCTGTTGATGGAAATAAACAAGCTTTTGGGTCTGTGAGGAAGGGCCTTGCGTGGCCTGAAAGCTTGCTTATTTCCACCATCAACAGTTGGTCCAATAAAAAAATCTTATTTGAACCACTTTGCCTCTCTTTATTTTTGTAAGTTGCCCCGAGCTTTCAGGGAAGGGCAAGGTATGAATGAATGAATGAATGAATGAATCTCTGCTCCCTTCCCGTGAGCTCAGTTTTCCAGTGTGTGATGGAAGGAACTGCAAAGGAGCCAAATAAGAAAGCATGGGCTGCATTTGGTCTCCAGACTGAGGTTTCCCACCCTAGGGTTGCTAAACGCACTGTCCTTTAAGGGATGGCCTTTATTTCAGACTTCCATGGTTCCACAGGACTCCACAAAACAGAACACAATCAGTCTATCATCCTTTCATTATTATTTTATTTATTTATTTATTTATATAGCTCAAGCAATGTACCTGGTGCTTTACAACTGTTGAAAATAGACAGGGTTCCTGCCCCAGGGGGCTTACAATCTAAGAAAGACAAGGGTGGGAAGATGAGGGACAGGGTGGGGCAACAGAAGGAGGGATGAGGATACATTCAGGAAGGCATGTGGTTGCAGGTACATGTGCTTGGCTTAGTTACAACAGGGACGGAAGGGGACTAAGGGGATGAGGAGCTAGGGAAGGCCTGAAAAAAGAGGTAGGTTTTCAGGCGGGATCTGGAGGCTCAGAGGGAGGGAGAAGAGCAAATGTATTCCAGGAGGGAGTTCCGGGGGCAGCAAGAGAGAATGGGCTGTGACTTAGCTGCCCTAGTCTGCTGCCACTGGGCCTCATTCCTTTACTGTGAGGCAATCTCACTGAAGTCAGTGGAGTTACACTGGTGTAAGTGAGATCAAAATCTGATCCATTACTTGTAACCCTGCTGTGCTCTTTGACCATAACTATCGTTATGTATACCAGGTGTGAGAATAGCCACAACCCACTGCAGAAGTGGGTATCATCTACTATTCAACAAAACAAGCATTCTTGCCCCAGGAGGAGCTGCTGCCAGTTCAGAGTCCTGATATAGGTCAGCTAGTTTAACAGTGACCCCCAGGAGACGTCATAGTGCATCTGTCCTTAAAGGGTAAGAAGGGAGAGAATGGGACATAAGATGTGCCCTGTTTGTAACCAGGGTTCTCTGTGTCTGTGACAAGGACTGGCTGGTGTGGAAATGCCTGATCTTACTGGGCAGAAGCCAGCGAGCCAGCGACCCAGCCTGGATCAACAGCGGGTCGGCTGGGTGACAAGGAGTGAGTGTTCTTGGCATATGGGTACCTATGCTGGTGAGGGACTGCCGCTGTGGTCAAGATCTCCAGCAAAGAGGAAATTTAAAAAAAAACAGGGAGTGAAGGAAAGGAAAAAGTCCAAGACCTACAGCACAGCAGCCCCACATGTGTGGGCAAATGGTAAATGTTTGAATTTCTCAGGCTGAGAGAGCATTGGCTGAAGGCTGGGTGGACCAGTGGTCAGTGTCCCCATATAGGGATGACAGTATTTGAGTCCTTCCAATGCTGAAACCATCATCTAGGTAACTCCTTGCTCTATGGCCTCCAATTATTCACCAGGCACCATGATGATGGAACCTCTCCATTCTCCAGACTGTAGCAGGTGCTGAATGATGCTGGTACGTCCAATGACACACAGCCATGTTATGCCCTTCCTCACATGCCTCCATCCCAGTGTCCATGTCAAAGTCCATCTCTTGGTCTTAAAGCCCCTTCATGGCTGCAGTACAGCTGAACTCAGATACCTTCCCTCTCTCTTTCCCACGTCCTATCACACAGTCTCTCCCTCATGAACAAGAGCAGCCTCCTTTGCTGTACTGGCCAGAAATATAGTAGAAATGGAAAAGGTGCAGAGAACGGCAACAGAAATAATCAAAGGTATGGAACAGGTTGTATATGAGGAGAGGCTCAATAGGTTAGGTCCTTCAGCTTGGAGAAGAGATGGCTGAGAGGGAATATAAGTTTACAATATCATGAGTGGTGTGGAACAAGTAAATAGAGAGCTGGACAGCCATCTGTAAGGGATGTTATAGCTCTAGTCATCATGCATCTAAGCAAGGGGTTGGACTAGATGACCCCCAATATACCTTCCAACTCTAAGATTCTATGACTTACCCGCTCTGAAAATACTAGAACAACAAGAACATGCTGGATTTAAAACAAACAGAAGGAAGTACTTTTCCACTTAATGTACAAGAAGTACCAACAAAAACAAAATTTGTTGCTAGAGGATATTATGAAGGCCAATAGCATAACTATGCTTTAAAAAGGATTGGTTGAGGCCTTAGAAGTTAGGTCTATAAATGGCTATTAGTCAAGTTAGTTGGGGGATGCAACCTCTCACCGTCAGAAGTTTGGAGTAAATAGCAGGGTATGAACCACTCTGTTATGACCTAGTGTGCACATCTCTGAAGCGGCCAAGATGGCAAAAGTCAGAGTCAGGATGCTGGGCTAGATGGACCATTGGTCTGACCCAGTCTGGTGCTTCATATGCTCCTGTATTCTATCGGCTCTCAGACAAAAGCATCTCTTATCACTGGTCTTTCTACTCCTTCTCTCACCCGTTGTTCATTAGATGTTTGGGGACATAATTGGCCTTGGAGAACTGTGATAAAATAGATACTGCTGTTTGGCTTTCCCGGTTTCCAGAGCACCAGTGCTTGATAGCAATAACAGTTACCCCATCCATGTTCTATTAGGTACCACAAAAGGTTGAGGGCCTCGGAAGGGTTAATTTCTTGCATCCCAAGAGGAAGTTGCTAGTTAAATTTGACAGCCATTGCCTGTTGAGTCGCTCACCGGCAGGTGGCAGGGCAGCTCTTTGAGTGAGGTCCCCCACCACTCCACCTCCATGGATACCCAGAAGAGCAGTGTGCCCTGCCAGGTAACCATGTGAAAGTGCTAAGGCAGCTAAAAGCCATCCAGCAGGGAACATGCAACAGCCGCTTCCACTTAGTCAATTAATGACTTGTTCTATAATTCATTTTGAAAACAAAACAACAACAACAACAATAAATTAAAGCACATGTTGGGTGTTTGTTTCCCTTTTCGTTTTACTCACCTCTTTGCTGGAAGCAGCTAGAGACAGGCATTGTGTGGGCAGCAGAGCAAGCATGAGAAAGCATCAAATTCGGAGAGCAGGGAACTACCCTGAATCTCCCACCTCTCAGAGTCAGGTTCTGAGCTGAGGAGACCGCTCCACAGCTAGCTTGAACTGCTACGGCCATGAGAAAAGGCAGTTTCCCAACTCACATAAACAGACAGAGTTACACACCTCTCTCAAGAACAGCGGCCCAGATCCTCGGATATGGGGTAAGCTGTTATAGTTGAAAGACACACAGCCAGAGGGAGGGCATGGAGAATAACCCACTTACCATTGGCAATAGAGTCACCCTGAGGTCCCCTCCTCTGAGCAGTGCGAGTTTGCCCTCCTCTCAGCATAGCTGGAGCACAACAGAAGGGGAGAGCACAAGAAAAGGAGAGGGCAGGGTAAAGAGCATCAGGAGCTAAGGCTTCCAGGAATCAGGCCACCCTTTTGCAAAATTGTGGTTCTGCTCCTGCAATAGCTCCACTGACATCAATGGGCTAGATCCTCTCCTGATGTAAGGTGGAATAACTCAATTGAAACCAATGGGCCAGATTCTCAGCTAATGTAAGATGGTATTGTTCCACTGAAACCAATGAGCATTTTTACTTCAGCTGGTGTAAAAATGGTATAGCTCCATTGAAACTAATGGGCCAGATTCTTAGGGATTCTCTGGCCCTAAACGTCCACAAGGAGACAAAGGTCCCTCCACTTCTTTCTCATGCACATGACTAGCCCTCACCCCACCAGAGAGGCAAGATGTCTGGCTGGAGAATAACAAATTGCATTGGATTCAGGCTGAAATATACAATCCTGGAGCTCGTGCCAAGGCAGTAAACTCTTCCATGCCTTCGATAAGGAGTTGGGGAAGGCACATTAATGATGATCATTTATCGCCATACTTCCCAACATTTTGAGCAGCAAGAGGACAAACCTCACCCCACCCACCAATTAGCTCCACCCCTTTGCACACTTACACCCACCTCCCAGCACTCCAAGTGCACAAAGAGTGATGGAAGTTCTGCTTATCATTCAACTTGGTTTCTTTTTTTTAAAAAAAAATTTATTTATAATTTTTTATTGTTTTATCTACAGTTACATATCATCAAAATACTTTCAGAGTCATCAAACATTTGGAACTGTTTGGCACTATCTCATTACAACATCAGTCCAATATCTTCCTATGTAACTTCCTGTCCAGTTCTTTTACTTATATTTTTGTCAGGCATATTGTTGCTTTTGTTCCATATTTCTTGGTTTTTCGTTGTATTAATGCCCATATATTATTCCAGACTGCATAAAAGCCCTCTACGTCCTGGTGAATATCTGCTTGTATCAGTTCCATCGTTAACGTAAACTAGAGTCTTTGAATCCATTATTCCGCTTAGTTTCTTGTCATTCCATCATCTCCCCATTGGGCATTTTTACACATTTTTTGCTGGTCTTTCAGTCTTCTGGGTTTACAAGTCCACAAGTAATTTCTGGATGCATTCTTTTCTCTCTCTCTCTCTCTCTCTCTCTCTCTCTCTCTCACACTCACACACACACACACACTGCCTTGAGGCAGTTTCTGGATGCATTCTTCACACAAACACTGCCTTGAGGCAGCCTAAAGTAGATGCAGAAGTAGACATGAGGGGCTGCCATGGAAACCAAGCGACCACAGCTGCCTGGAGCAAAGCAGTTTACCAGGAGAACTTTTTACACACAAATGTTCTGGGAGAAGTTCTACGCAGAAGTTCAAAGAGCCAGATGTTTAAGATCTGGGTGAGTGATTTAGACACACAGAAAGTTCAGGATGTAACAGCAAACATGCAGGAGAAATGTGTGTGTAAAAACACCCATTGTCTCCTCCAGTGCTTTTTCTGGGAGGCAGCCAGGAAAGGGGTCTCATTGGGTGTTTTCAGACATGACGCTAACCCCAGTATAACCACACTTTAAACACTCTCGAACATTTCTTATGCATGTTATTAATTATTATTATTATTATTATAAACATTTATATAACGCCAGTGGCCTGGTGGTGAACAGAACATAGAAATAGACGCGGTCCCTGCCTGTGGCTTACAATCTAAAAGACAAGGAGGGGGAGACAAGGAGAGGGGACAGTGGGAGAGACAGGGGAGAAGACTAACAAACATTCAAGCAGATGCGAAGTCTCAGGTGCGTGTGCTTGGCTTGGTTACAATCAGGTTGCGGCCGTCTGCAGAGGAGGGCAGACAGTAGGTATATGGGAACGACTAGCAGGCATTGGGAAAGGCTGCGAGGAAAAGGTGGGTCTAGGGCACCAATTCAGCCCTGCAACATGCATAAGAAACGTTAAAGTGTGGTTAAACTGGGGTTAAGATCATGTCTGAAAACACCCATAGGCTTGAATACTGAAAAAGGGACTTGAACCCCCTGAAAATAGGACAGTGAAATTCAGCACCCAAAGAGGGACTGTTGCTTCTAAATATTGGGTGTTGCAGGTCATACATCTTTTTCCCTAAGGCCAGGGGCCATTATTCTATCCTCATCCTCCTTGACCTATCTGCTGCTTTTGACACCATTGGCCACCATCTGCTCCTTGACACTCTCCTCCTTTAGATTTCAGGACTCTGTCATACCCTGGTTCTCCTCTTACCTCTCCTACCACACATATAGTGTATCCTTTGGTAGATCCTCCTCGACTGTTATCCCACTATCGGTGCGCCCCAGGGCTCAGTCCCGGGCCCTCTTCTCTCTCTACACTTGTTCTTAGTGCTCTGATCTCCTCCCTTGGCTTTCACTACCATCTTTATGCTGATGTTCTCAGATCTACCTCTCGGTACCAGAACTCTCACCCAGAATCAAGTCCCAAATCTCAGCCCGCCTGTCTGACATCACTGCCTGGATGTCTCACCATCACCTTAAAATTTACATGACCAAGACAGAAGTTCTTATCTTTCCTCCTAAATACACTTCTCCCCTTCCACCTCTCTCCATCTCTGTAGAGAACACTGTCATCCTCCCAGTTCCCTCAGCCTGCAACCCTGGGGTCATCTTTGATTCCCCTCTCTCTTTCTCTGCTCACATTGAAACACTGCCAAAACTTGTTGTTTTTATTAATTATTATTATTATTATTATTAACAAACATTTATATAGCGCCAGCAGTATACCTGGCACTTTACAAAGTAATAAAATAGACACGGTCCCTGCCCCTAGGGCTTACAATCTGAGAGACAGCTGGGGGAGAGACGACTTAGGAAGGGGAACAGAGGGAGAGACAAGGGGTCTAACATTCATGAAGATGCGAGGTCTCAAGTGCACGTACTTGGCTTGGTTACGATGAGAATGACAGCAGGCAGGTCCATGTTGCAAGGATAAGGGTAAACCGATCGTAGGTATAGGAATAGTGGCTCAGCAGGATAAAGAGTCAGACAGAGCAGAGCGAAAGAGGTGAGTTTTAAGGAGAGATTTGAAGGTATGAAGGGAGGTTTTCTCTATAATATTGCCAAATTCCATCCCTTCCTGTCTAAGCACGTTTTTAGATGAACCTCCTGCCTTCGCAGATTTCAGATTCTGCTCTTGGCAATCTCGCGAGGGGGTGGGGGCAGTTTAGATGTACCTCCCCATACCGGAAGTCGCCCGGCCGCCATTGGAAACAGCGGTGCCAGGTGGCTCACGTATTCATTTTAAATCCAGTCTTACCAAACCCTGATACTGAGGTTTGACAAGTCCAGATTGAATGAATGTGTGAGCTGCCCAGCGCCGCTGTTTCCAATGGTGGCCAGGTGACTTCCAGGGCAGGGAGGCACGTCTAAACTGCCCCCTCTGCAAGATTTCTCAATCCACTCTCAGCAAAATGGTCTGAACACATTGCTAAAACCCTAATCCATTCTCTCATCACATCCCACTTAGGCTACCACAACCTGGTCTCCCACTGAGTCACTTATCTCCACTGCAGTCTATTCAAAATTCAGCTGCAAGACTCACCTTCCTTGCACGCCATTAACCACTCTCCTCAGGTCTCTACACTGGCTCCCCATCTACTTCCACATACAGTTCAACCGTCTCCTACAAGAGTCTTCACTCTGCAGCTCCTCAGTACCTCTCCTCTCTTATTTCTCCCTACACCCCTACCCATGACCTCCGTTCATCGGGCAAGATGCTCTTATCTGTGCCCTTCTCCTCTATCGCCAAATCCCAACTTCACACTTTCCACCTTGCTGCACCGGATGCTTGGAACAAACCTCCTGAGCCGGTGCATCAGGCCGCCTCCCTGTCCGTATTCAAGTCCTGCCTAAAAGCTCACTTCTTTGAGATCACTTTTAAATCATGAACCCAGGCCCTATCCATATCACAGCCTTGTGGATTTCAACCATGTTAACTGAAATAAATAAACGTACTGACTACCTGCATCCTGTAGTCCATTATTCATAGGAAAACTCTTGTTTGTAGTTGTCTGTCTTTGTGTCTTGATTAGTGATGCAAATCAGCATCAGTCCAATACAACCAGTGGAGTTATGCTTTACAGACACTGAGAATATTGCCCTTTGTGTTTTGTGTCATTCAGATATGTCGTTTTGGGTCTAATCCTGCTCTTACTTGTCTCAATGAGAACCAGAAGTAATTATCCATATCAGTGGATTGACCTGGTGTAAGTGAGGGCAGAATCAGGCTCCTTGCCTTCTACATATGCTGCTGGCTTGCAGCTTCCGTTGTATCATAAGGGTTTTGGGCTGGGCAGTCCCAGGGATTACAAATAACATAAACAGGTGAGTGGGAGAAAGCTAGTGAGGTGACTTTCATTCATGCACAAAGCCTATGTCCCACTTAAGCCCTTCAGTGTAGGCCTATTGCATGCATGGAGTCAGGTTGTCTGGTGGTTCCATCTGGCCTTTTGTGTCTCTATGACACTGGAAGTCCATCTGCCCATCCGCACACACAAACGTAACCCTAATAAATGACCCACCAATGCGTGTTGGTGGTTTTGACCGTACAGCATTCCCCACATCTCTGGACACAATGCTGTGCATCGCAAACACTGACCACCTAATAAACGATACCAGACCAACAGCTACTCATGGGTGGTTATTGCGCTGTTTGTGTACATCCTATGAGTCTATGACCCTCTGTACAGGGATGAGTTTTATCCCAGAAGGGCAACAGGCTGAGCTGATCACTTCCCATCTACCATCTCTGAACGTTCTCACGCTGTGTGCTCTGACTGTGTCAGCACAAGGGCTCTGGGAGCAGTCTGCTATTGCAGATGCAAAAAATTATAAAAATATCTCACCTCCAAGCAGGTTCTTATCTTCATAGGAGGATGCAAATCCCTTTTCATGTTTGCCTCAGATCTTTCACCAGGTGGTGTCTGCTGTGAAGAAGGAAGCAGGAAGCCACCATATGATGGTCACCTGTAAATGAAGTAGAAATTCTCCTTCTGAATGTCTGATCTAAACATCATCTCAACCGTGTCCAGTGGAAACTTTGGAATCCTGCTGGTACCTGTCGTCAGCTTGCTGCTGAATGGGTATTTTAAATGTAAAGTCATGACCTTCCTTTTTCTGCGTACACCGAGAAGATGCAACTCAGCTCCCGCTAGCCTGAGCCTGTTAGCCTTCAGGGCCATGGGCAGGCAAGCCTTCTGTACATGGGGGATTTAGGGAAATAGCAGAATGGAGCAGCCTCCGCGTGTTTTTAAACAAGAGGCTACCCCGCATGACCACCCAGGAGCCACTCTTCCGACCGCCTGTCTGAAGGTGGAGTGGGGGAATGTGTGGTCCCGTGAGCCATGCAGCACCCACTAATGGCAACTCACAGCACACTGCCAAGAAATCCAGAGTGTGGGGCAAGCCAAATAGCTCCATGGCAACCGGCGGCCAAGGAATCCCTGCCTGTATGAACTGGGGCAGCCAGCCACACCAACAGACTGGTCTGCCACTTGCCGGCGCTGTGGGTGGGGGATGTGGCCTTTGCAAGTCACAGGAACTGGTTGCGAGTGCTGGGGAGCCCCAGTTCTCCAGTGCTCACGGCCGGGACATGTCAATTTCAAAGGCCAGCCTGTTGCACTTCCCTCTTCCCCATGATCCATGGCGGGGGAATGTGAGGCAGCTGCCATGGTAGCCACACTGGGAGCCACCCGTTAGAATCCCTCTCCACACACTCCACCTGAGTGAAGAATCAGACCCGTTATCTGTAACCTCCATGCATCTATGGGCACTTTAATTGTTCATATTAGTACCTGCAGACCCCAAATGAGAACAGGGCCCTTTTGAACTAGGCAAAGTACATAGATTAAGAGTGCAATCCTCCAGCTGTCTAGCACTGGTGCTAGCCTTTAGTGCTAGTATGAGTCCCATGCACTTCTATGGGACTTATGCTGGTGCTAAGTACCAGTGGTAATGCAAACATCAGGAGGATTCTGCCTAAGACATGGTTCCTTCCTTGGGTTTACATTCTTAGGCCCTGATTCTGTAAAATATGTGCATGTACTACCATTGAAGTAAACGTGGCTCTGTATGTGCATATCCAGGATCACATCCTCAATAGACATGACACAAAGATGGGAGCGAAAACACAGAGGTTTGTTTGTTCGTCTTCCCCCTGTCTCTCCCACTGTACCCTCTCCCTGTCTTCCCCCCCCCTTTTGTCTTTTAGATTGTAAGCCTCAGGCAGGGTCCACGTCTAATTCTATGTTCTGTACAGCACCAGGCCACATGACTGGCGCTATATAAATGTTTATAATAATAATAATAATAATGTCTGATTTGCTCAGGATGAGGCAGCAGGTTGGTGGGAGAGAAGGGGTTAAAGCCCAGCTCTTCTGAGTCCCAATCCCAGATGTTACTGGCTGGACCACAGTGCCTCTCCTTATAGAGTGAAATACATAGACGTTCAGTCTGCATCAGTTTGGTTGCTCAGAATTTCTAAATTCTATTTAATTTGCCACTTGGTTAAAAGCAAACCTGTCTTCTTTTTCTCCTGCTGTTTAATGTATATAGGCCACCCTGGAGTACTGCATGGGTAATTATTAATCAACGGGGTCCCCACAGCAGCCTCTGTTGTGGTGCCACAGAGCTAAGGGTACCTTCACGTGTGATGCTTTCAAGAGCTAAAGCTCACAGGAAAAGCACCCTGTAGTAGGTCACTAGGGATTTACTTGTTACATGTGGACAATTCTAGCAGGTGGTAAACCCATAGTGATCTGTGAAAGAGGTGTCTGGGATAACATTTGAGAGGGTCCATTATCATGGATCACCACAGATTTACCACATGGAAATGGTCACTTGTAAAAATTCCCTAAGCATCCAGTACTTTATACCAGAACTGGGTGAGTCACTGTCTGTAGAGCTTATTAAGGAAGGTTCAGGCAGCTTTAGAGAAGATCCACAATTGAGAGTATCCCTGAAATTGGTTGAGACCAAGGACATGAGGGAGACAGGAAAGGCAGCCAAAGCAGCAGAGCTTTCTCTCCAGTGTACACAGGTCCCAAATGCAGTGAGGACAGAGGCCAAGAAGAGCATGATTTGCAGGAAGAAGGGCCTGGGTTCCCCAATTCAGCTGCAGAAGCTTTTAAACAAAGTTGCAAGTTCCTATTAGTTTCTCTCTTTCTATGCCAGTTCCCTCTTCCTGTTGCATATAAATTCCCTAGGGCAGTTTCTTTTCTTTTTGGTATGAATGTGATGATCTTCCCACTCTGTGATTGGTGGAAGGGCTTGTCATCAGGGGACACACCTCCTGGAAAGAGTCCACCCCTCCCCCCCCACTTGCGAACGCTTTGCCTTGTAACAAGTGGATGTAATTACATCAGTTACTCACTAGAGCACAGACCTGCTTTAAGTTTTTGCCTCTTGGAGCCTGTGAGAACCTGGCAGTCCTTAGGGATATAGAAAATGCAGCATTTCAAAGGCTAAGCTTTGTGGGGGATATAATTCAAACTGCCCTCTCCCCTCCCAGAGATTAGGCTCCCAGTCACATGCAACAAGGAAATAGTTTCTATTAGAACCACTTTAATGGCTACCTGTTAAAGGGCCCTGTCTGGAGGGGGAACACACAGAAGGAAATGTAACTGAGCCCCCTTTAACAAGCCCTGGCATAGACTAGAGAAAGGAGTGCATTTCCAAGGGCACCAGAGAGGAAGAAAGAATTACAGACCCAATAAAAGAACAGGCTTAGTGAAACAAAGGTCTCTGCATGCCAAAGTGAAGAGTCTTTCACACTGCAGCAAGACAGGACCAGGCCACTCAGCAGTGGAGCCTGACAGTGGCAGCCTGAAGAAGACAGGGTTAAATCCTGAGCCTGCTAAAGTGAATGAGGGCTTGGCCATTGATTTCAAGCATGTCAGGCTTTCTCCCAAAGTTTGGTGGTTAGAATGGGATTTGCTCAGTAGTCAGTGGTGGCATTTATCTCCTTCTGGGCCCCATCCTGTTCTTATGGTAATACTCCGCTAGAATACTTTCAAGCAGGACAACCACCATGTTTTGTATTGACATTTTATTACAGGAAAATGTGGTGCCCTAGCACTCTCAATGGACAAGCACCCCACTGATCAAACTGGCCAGGTCTGCTTGTTCTCATGAAATTATGCCTTTAATTTGTTGCCAGGTTGACTCAAACAACCAACCCTCCATGTATGGGCCAATGCACATCTAATCCCTGAGCCACACTAGCAGATGACAGCCAGAGCCACCTCATTGCCTCAGGGCTCCATGCAATTGTATGGACTGAAAACAGCTTCTGTCAGGACGGAGTGGCATTCTCAGGCTGTTGGGGTGCTACTCTGGAACAAATGGGTTGGGGGCTGCAGCCTCAGAGGGGCTGTTTGAGAAGGGCCTCTGCTGCACTTCTGCGTACTCATTTAAGAAAGAGCTGTGTACTGTGTGAGAAGACAGAATGGTATAGTCTCAGGGGTGGGGAACCTCCAGCATGCAGACTGAGCCCTTTCAGATGTGCATGAAATACACGTTGTTTTGTTTAATGTGCATATTTCATGCACATCTGAAGCCCTCTGTGCACTCTATTCCCGGCCAGTGCAGTTTTCAAATCAGCGTACTGCCGGGTAAGGGAAACCTACCTTTACAAGAGCGGCTGTGAATTTGACCGCTCTAGTTGAACATCGGAAGACTCCTTAGTGCGCACAGTTTGAGTGTGCACTTCCAGCCATTTGTCTGCCGGCTGGGAAGCACCAGAGCAGTGACAGGGATTAGGGGAAGGGAGGGGAGCTTTGGACTGGTGGGGGGAAGAGGCGGGAGAGGGGAGATCGGGGCTGGTGGGGGGGAAGTGGTGGGGGAGGGAAGCTTCAGGGAGATTGGGGTTGGTGGGAGGAGCTTTAAACAACGCAGTAAGAAAACGTGGGAACAGATTAGCATGCACTTAATGTTGTGCGCGCTGGATGTATACAGCACACAAATTGGGCAATGTGAATGCAAACCGGTTTTAGATTGTGCGCTTCAAAGAGAACACATTTTTTATCCACTCAAATTGTGCATGTCTGAAAGAAGTCAATCTGGCTCTTGGCTGCTTTTAATTTGGCCCCTTTCCAGTTCCTGGATTTGGCCCATAAAACCAATCCTTACCCTCAAGCACTAAAAGAGTGACTCTGGGGGAACAGAGCAGAGACAAGGGCATGCACTCAAGGATAAGGATGGATCCATGAGACAGATCCATAATCTATCTGGACTCTCCCCTTCCTTCCTTCCCCCATCCTGAACATACACTTTAAGTACCCTGCCTCTCTGGCCCATGGAGTTTACACTAATTTTCAAAGTAGCCCATGAGAGGGAAAAAGGTCTAGACCCCTGGTTAGGGTGGCAGCATATGCAAAATTTAGAGGACATGTATGAGAAATACAGGTTACAGGGCTGAATTGGCTCCAATGCAGCCCTGCAACCTGTATTTCTCATGTGTCCCCTAAAATTTGTATATCTGGCCACCCTACCCCTGGTCTGACCGAATGACCAGCTCTTTAGAAATAGCCACTTTTCTCTCTATATTACCTTCAAGTGGTGCTGAGAACCAGTTAAAGACCCATCCTAATCTACAGTGAAACCTGGGGAATAAATTTGGGCAGTCTTGCAAATACTGAGATCCCTTCATTTTAAAGCTAGGGCTGGGCTTGAATTTCCTTTGCAGCCACACGTACTTCTAACCTAAATGGCTCATTTAATATTGAAATTAGACTGCTGAGGCACAACAAAATTTTGACTGGATTTCAGAAGTGTGTCCAGCTTCTTTTTAGCCAAATGTATCATGGGGGAAAAGGGGGTTTCAGGAATATTTATCCCTAATTAGAGGGGGGAGGAGCAGAGCTAGCGAGAGTGCAAATGCAAAGACCCCTAGAATATTGAAAAACATGTAGAACTTAGGATAAAGAAAAAAGCAGGCAAGGAGTTATGGATTTTTAACACAGCAAAATGAAGCCAAATATGATATCGTTTTTAAATTTATTTATTTTTATTTTCTTTACATTTATTGGCTGCCCCCTCATGCCTACGGCATCTCGGGGTGGCTCACAACCACTAAAACAATAACAAAATACATAAAACAACAATATAAATAATTTAAATAATTTAAAACTACCTCCCTCCCCCCGTATGTAGTAAGACTTCTTACATCTGCTCTTCTCTTGCATTAACATGTAGGAGAATAGTTCTGCTGCTATTAATCAACAGCATTTAGCTGCGGTGCAGCCTCCTTGCACTGGGAACTCCCTTGCTGTGAACAGCACCAAAGCTCCCTGTGATACCCATAGCCGCTGCTGCACCATGCCAGCAATTATGCTGCCCACTCTGAACAAGAGCCCCCTCCCCACAAACAACCCAGACAACCTGCAGCTGCTGCCGCACCAGAACCCCCTGCCCCCCAGACACCCTGCAGCTGTCATCAAACCAGGAAGTTTTCAGAGTGGTGGGGGCAGAGTGCTGCTAGGGTTGCCACCTTTTGGCCTATGGGAGTCTCGGTCAAACTGCAAAAGGTGGCAACCGTAAGTGCTGCCCCTGACCGCTTTGAAAACCCTGGCAAGGCTGCTGCCACTTCAGGGAACTGCTGGGAGCTTAGGTGGTGGTGGTGGTGCTGCCTTTGAGAGGAAGGCCAAGGTTGGCTGGGAGCCTTCTCTGGGCAGGGCCACCACTGTTTGGGAGTGGGGACCACCTGCAAACTCTGCTATAGGCTGCCCACTTCTGAGGCTCCCAGTGGTGGCTCCTGGTTGTCCACCTGCTTCCCCTCCCCCATGGCAGTGGTGGTCTGCAGCGGCTCCCAGCTGCCCCCCCCCCAAGTGGTTACAGTGGTGACGGCTCCCAGCGGTCCCCTCGGAGCCCTCGTGGACTCCTGACCGCACGCAGTCTGCAGCAGCTTGCAGTGGAACTTCTAGCTGAGGTCCCCCCTACAACAGCGTCCACTTGAAGGGGGGTTCTCGCCTAGGGTTACTACCTCTCACAGTTTGACCCTGAGACTCCTCCCATAGGCCAAAATGGGAGTCTCAGGGTCAAACTGCCAGATGTGGCATCCCTATTTTTCCCCACCAAGGTAATCTCTCTCCGGACCCCCACACTCTGGAGACCCCACACCCTTGCTCTTATGGGTCCATTAACTGGGACTAGGGTGGCCAGATATGCAAATTTTAGAGGACACATGAGAAAAACAGGTTGCAGGGCTGCATTGACTTCAGTGCAGCCCTGCAACCTGTATTTCTCATAAATGTCTTCTAAAATGTGCATATCTGGCCACCCTAACTGGGACCTGAGCCCAGCCCCCCCACCGTTTTACTACAGTGCTGGCTTTGCCCTCCTTTCTGGGCCTGATGCCTGACTACATGGGAATGGGCCCTGGTGCAGAAGTCAGAATAGGTCTTCTACTGGGGCACTCCACTCCAGTTTGCACATACATTCTACATGCATGTGGGCCCTGGATGGTGTAGCTGCACCTATTATAGCTATGCTCCTGCCTGGCACACAAAATGACGGGATGCTCATTTTGTCCATGGATGGGGGGAGCAGGAGCCAGCAGACAAGCTACTTAGTCAGGTGCTTAATAGGCCAGGCCTGGTCTAAAGCCAAACGGGCATTTCCTGCTTTCTCAAACGTCTTATTCTCCTCTACTCTAATCTCCATGTCTGAGTGAGAGTGCCAGCTGCCTACGATGAGCTTTTTGTTCAAGGGACCAAGGCTTCCAAAACACATGTTGCCTTTTCCGTTGCCCACAAATGGCTTTAAATCCAGCCTTCACAACACACCCTTTTAATCAAACCTGATGAGTCAGGGCTTTCTTTTATTATTAAATTAAAAAACACCTGATGCGTCATCACACCTGAAGAGTCAGGGCTTTCTTTTTTTTAAAATGAAACAAAAATCTATACCATTCTCTGCAAGTAAGTGGTTTCCAAATGACAAAATTCCCTTTTCAGTAAGAAAAATAATAATAAAATAATAATTAATAATATAATATGGTAGTAATAATAAATAAAAACCCATGTACTTTAATTCAGGATTTGCAAAACAGCAGCCCAGTCTGAATGCTCATCAGCGCAGAAGATAAATAGCCTGATTTATTCTTTCAGCTCTGGAGAACAAACACACCACGAGTCAGTTGTCTCCGGCCATAAACAAGCTGGAGTGACTTTGCCTTTGGAACACGCTCCCCTCTCCTCTCCTGCGGCATGTTGCTTTCCACCTTACGTAACCTCCAGGCAACTCCACTGACCTATTTTGTTTTAATAAACATGAACTGTTTGAGCTATGCACCCTCAGCTCCTCAGATGCCTTGACCACTCCACAGGGCTGCCTTAATCTTGCCCCATTTCATAAAGCTACCTAGCTAACCTCTCAGGGAAAGCTAAACAACACTCTTCCAAGTTCCAACACAGGATTCAACTGCCAAGCTTCCATTTTGAATGCCAGCCTCGGGGTGGGGAAGCATTCGGCCAAGGGAAAACTTGGTTAACTAAGAAATGAACAGCCTTTCCCAAACATTTTGTGTAGCTGCCTTATCACCCCTATAAAGGTCATAAAGATTGCACTTACGAAAAGCTATTAAGTTAGTTAATATTGCAAAATATTTTATCAGCAATATGCATGAAACATGTCGTTCCACATTTCATTCTTCTGCCTGAAATTTCCTTTAATGTTCAGAGACTAGATGTTAATCTTTCTGTTTCCTTCCCTCTTGGAATCAATCAGACCTGGTTAATGGTTTATTATTCTCATCATGTCTGCCCAGCCAAAACCATGAGTGACTGCATCCAAGCTGCGACCCTTCGAGGGGCTGCAAGCAAGCCAGTTGAGAATCCAGAATTATGGATAATGTATGTAGTTTGTTTGGATGAAGGCAGAAATGTCTGCTTTCTCTTATTGTAACTGACCCAAAGCCTACTGAGTCCTTCCACGGAATCCCATGGGCTTGGATCAGACCCCAGAGCAGTTCCTCAGACTGATGTTAACGATCAAGCGTGTACCTATAAGAGGAACAGGTGGTGCAGTGGCACCAGGGCCCATGAGCTGAAGATGGGATGCTCCCTGGTGCATCTGCATCCCCTGTTACATCCTCCCTTGCTCTTTCTTACATAATGTTTTTTGCCCATGGCTCACAAGGTGCTTTAAAAGGGGAGCAAACACCGTATCACCTGTTTACAGATGAGGAAATGGAGACACAAAGAGGTGAAGTCATTTGCCTGAGATCTTCAAAGAAGACTAGTTGCTGAGCCAGACAAGAAAAAAACAACACCCCCGGATTCCTGAGCCCTATCCTTAGGATTAGCCCACCCATAAGTCAGGTGGTCTTCTGAGAGTCCCACAGAACCCACTTTGCAAACCCTACTGTAGGGCATGCATCCTTGGTGGGTGCAGCTCTCTTCTCCCCCACTGTCCAAATGAGTGGCAGGGAACAGGAGCCCCCTCACCCTGTGGGGAAGAAGAGCGCTGTGTCTGTTTACACTACTGGGGCTGGCAATGAGTGAGGAATACTTCAATCAAGTGTCTCCATCTTTTTCTTATCTTTTGTAGGCTGGCCAAACATCTTGGGCTGGCCTCCTCTAGGTTCCATTGCCTTTCTCGGTTGATAACAAGCATCTTCACTGCTGCCTTGTTTGAAATTTAGACACTTCAGTGATTTGCCTTCTTGATTCGGAAGGCACATACATATGGAAACTCAGCCTTGGCAATAGCTTCTAAGTGTCTCATAGTCCAGAAATGGTGTCTTGGGTGATGACACCATAAGTGGGTGTTCTCTGACAACAGCTCCATGTTCCTCACTGGAATGACCTGTGAAATCAGATGGGGATCATATGTCAGCTGAGGTCTCCTTCCTTAAACACGGTCCTCTCATCAGTGATTAGAATCCCAGGAGGGAGCCGCTGATGTCCTATTCGAGACATGTGCCCCAAAAGCTTTCAAGCTGGAGAATTCTTTTGGAAGAATCCTTGACAGTATGAGTGAGACATGCACTGGATTTAATACAGACTGCGAAAGTGTTAAAAGGGAACGGCACAGCTCTAATAAATATTGAGTTAATCCCAGATTTATTTGCTATAAACCAGCTCTGACCTGGCTGCAGGAGGCATTCTGTGCACAGAACTAACCTTTCCAGAAACCCGCTTTTTCCTCCTGTGGGCACTGCCCTTCTAGAGTTCCCAGCTTGCTGGAGATCTAAGGGCCAGAGCCTCAGCTGCTGTAATTCAGCATGGCTCCATGAATTATTGTGATGATGATGCCAATATGATTTATGTTGGTGTAGGATCTGACTCCAGAGCAATTTTTCCTGTTTGTAAATGATATTTGTCAAGCAGACAAGTTCATTCTCCAAACAGCTATGTGAACACCAGGACAGGACAGGACAAAACTGCTCATGGAACAGTGTAAATTATTATTATTATTATTATTATTAACAAACATTTATATAGTGCCAGCAGTGTACCTGGCACTTTACAAAGTAATAAAATAGACAGGGTCCCTGCCCCTAGGGCTTACAATCTGAGAGACAGGAGCTGGGGGAGAGACTTAGGAAGGGGAACAGAGGGAGAGACAAGGGGTCTAACATTCATGAAGATGCGAGGTCTCAAGTGCACGTACTTGGCTTGGTTACGATGAGAATGACAGCAGGCAGGTCCATGTTGCAAGGATAAGGGTAAACCGATCGTAGGTATAGGAATAGTGGCTCAGCAGGATAAAGAGTCAGACAGAGCAGAGCGAAAGAGGTGAGTTTTAAGGAGAGATTTGAAGGTATGAAGGGAGGGGGCAAGGCGGATGTGGACAGGGAGGGAGTTCCAGGCATGGGGGGCAGCAAGTGAGAAGGGACGAAGGCGCTTAGGGGAGCAGGGAAGGCGTGGAAGGGTGAGAGAAGGGACAGAGGAGGAGCGAAGTGCACGGGCTGGAGTATGGAGGGCGATAAGTGCAGAGAGGTAGGGGGGAGCAAGGTTGTGAAGAGCTTTATAGGTGAAGACTAGGAGCTTGTGCAGGATTCGTTCAGGAAGGGGAAGCCAGTGAAGCGAAGAGAGGAGGGGCTGCACATGGTCGAAGCGACTGGCGAGGTAGATGACCCTGGCAGCAGAGTTTTGGACAGAGATGAGGGGAGAAAGGTGAGACCGGGGAAGGCCAGTGAGAAGGAGGTTACAGTAATCGAGGCGAGAGATGACCAGAGCATGAACAAGAGTTTTGGCAGACGAGACAGAGAGAAAAGGGCGAATCTTAGCAATGTTATGGAGGGAGAAGCGACAGGATTTAGCAACAGAGTCAATGTAGGGTTTAAAAGAAAGGGGTGAGTCAAAGATGAAGCCTAGGCTACGGGCTTGGGGGACAGGCAGGATGGTGACTCCATCAATAGTTATTGACAGTGAGGAAGGAGAGGAAGGATGAGGGGGGAAGATAAGGAGTTCAGTTTTAGCCATGTTGAGTTTGAGTTGACGTTGAGACATCCAGGTAGAGATGTCAGAGAGACAGTTGATGAGACGAGCTTGAACAGAGGGAGAGAGAGAGGGAGTAGAGAGATAGAGTTGAGTGTCATCAGCATAGAGGTGGTATTGGAAGCCATGGAAGGCAATGAGTTTGCCTAAGGATGAGGTATAGATCGAGAAGAGGAGAGGGCCAAGAACAGAACACAGCTTGGGTCCATGTGCGCCGCATGGAGCAGCCACGGACATCTGGTGAGTGGGAGAATTTAAACAGACTGTGCATGTACTGGCCCAACTCTCCTGCTACCTTCTCTCACTGGTCACTGACTATGGCAGTTTTTAAACAGGATATGCCCACGGAGGTCCACCCATTCCCCACCCACCCGAGTGCCCATATGAAGATGGTGTGGGTGGGCACACGCTCCTGTAACCCACACACTGCCCACTCATGCCCACACATGGAGCATCGGAGAAAAATCTGGGATGCTCTGTGCAGGAACAAGAGTAGGTGGTATGTGTATGGGTGGGGTGGGGCACACACCCATCCCAGTCTGTTTAAATTCTCCCACTCACCAGATGTCCGTGGCTGCTCCATGCGGCGCACATGGACCCAAGCTGTGCCTGCTTAAAAATGACCTATAAAGAGAAATAGAAGATGGAAATGTTTGCTTGAAGTGAAACCACTGCCAGGATAATAAAGAGTGTCATGCTCAAGCAAGAAACAGAGCGTAATAGTTACAAATGTGATGAGATCTCCTCCACAGAGTCAAAGAGAAGATCACAGAATCTGTAACACTGGTTGCAACCTCAGGTGATGCCTGGTGTCTAAAGGGCCCTAGTTCTGAGCTGGAGCCAAAAGAATAGAGTGAATTTCACCCCCACTTTCCTCCTCTAAATAAAGGAAACAGACCACTTGGGACCAACACGGCAACCGTACACTATCTCTGGATTGCCTGTAATGAAGAGAGAGCAGTTGCTTATTCCTATTTCATGTTCCAGTTTCTGGCTCATCTCTTCCAGGGCTTGACCCAAAACTAACTGACCTCACTGGGCTTTGGATCAGGGCTGGACTGATCAGAAATCATAACCACTAAGTGGCCTGTGTATCATGAGTGGATCTTTGATTTGGTTGCCTTGGTCCAATCCTCATCGGCAGTGCCTAGTCACAGAATTCACCATCACAAATGCAGTGATTGCCTCTCATGTAGGCAGCCCCTATGGAGAGGCCAAGAACTGAGCCACACAGAAAGCAGCACATGTGCTGGAAGCTTATACTATGCTTGCCCATGCTGGATCCATCATCATTCTTTTTGTTTTTAATAAACATGAACTGTTTATTAAATAGTTTGTTTGGATGAAGGGGTTTCTGTTTATTGCATCTGACCCAAAGCCTAATGAATCATTCCATTAAATCTCATGGGCTTGGATCAGACCTCAGAGCAGTTCCTGAGACTGATGTTAACAATCAAGGGCATAGCTATAGCAGGGACAGGTGGTGCAGTGAATTTTGATAAGTTCATCTTATAAACAATTAGCAGAGCACTGAGTGGGCAAGGTAAGAAGAAATTGGAATGGACCTAAGCAAAGAAATCATAGGTTGAACTCCAGAAAAACAACATCCTTATGAGGAGATGGTGAGGCAGGGGAATAATAACCTCCCTAGGGAAGCGATGGATGCTCCATCATCTAGGCTGTTTGAAAATGGACTGGACAAACCTTGGAAGATTATACTCCAGGGAGCAATCTTGTACGGGTTCATAAGGGGTTTTACTAGTCACTTAATGAGGCTATTCCATTTCTCTCTTTAATGACTCACTATGCGATACACTTTATAGTGTATAAATGTGTTTCACCCAGAAAGATGCTGGAGCCCTCTCAAGAGTGTGCATTAGAGGTAGTACATAACTGTATCTAACTTTTAATGTCCAAATCCCAGGTTTTCAGAAGTGTTCAACGCCATGAAGCTCCCATTGTGACGTGTATGGCTAGATTACTGGTAGATGATCAGATTTGTCAGATACTGACAATCAACAGTCAGTACGTCTATATCTTTCCACAAGAGCTCTGCACTAAGGAGGCTGAAACTCTGCTCCCTGATTTTAGTGCTTAACTGTGAAGTAAGATCTTCGGAAAACTCTAACCTAAATTCAAGCTATCTATGGACTGGCTCTCTGGCCAGTGCAACGCAGCTGTGTATGCGATGGGACATGTTTACAAAGTTTGGATTTGTCTTCAAAAGCTGAGGAGTGAGTACAATGCACACAAAGAGCCCTCCCATCTCATGTCCCTATGCTACGCAGCAGGTGTGTGTCTGTCTGTAACCAGGCAGCACAGTGATGCTGTAAGAGCCCCGGCTGCCATCTTCCCTGACTCTGCTTCTAGTCTCCCACCAGCCAGCCCTTTACATCAGTTTACATTTTCTGTTCTTTATTTCCTTTCTCGGCAACTGTAGATGTTATCTGGCTCTCTTCCTATAAACATAGCTGAAATTCATGGTATGTCCTTTTGGTTGCCTCTGTCCCGTTGCCAGACTCTTGTAGAATGCCTTTATCAGATAGCGGGGCCACCTATTGTAATGTGAAGTGCGTGCTCAAATTTACCCAGCCTGGTATGCTGGCATCCTTGCCTGATCATTTCTCCTCTCTGGAGGAGTGAGGGCATCTCTCAGCCTCCTTATGGCCGCCAGGGCCTCTTTTTACATAAAAGAAATATGTTGGCAGGCAAGCAGAGCAATTAGAAATGTTTCTGCTATTTCCCTCTCTCAGCACTTAGATTCATTCATACCATATGATGTAATCTTGTGTAATGTGGTGTCACAGCACAATGGACTGCGTTAGGTCAAGGTGGCACCATCACTATCTACATACGTTCGTAGGTTCTATAGCTGCAGTATTGGAGCCTTGCAAACAGTAACGAAGCTATCCTCACAGCTCCCCGACATTGTAGAGGGGAGTTATTTCCTGAATGCCAGATCGCACAGTGATGATGAATGGAATGCAATAGGAGCACTTGTATAGCTACAGATATATGGGAGTGGGTTCGGTTACCTATCCTTGTTACCTACACACTAGCAGTACACTGGCTCTTTGTGACCCAGCTTCAAGACCAGAGGTGGGGAAACCTTTCCTTCCCAGGGATCACTTTGAAAATGAGTACACACTCCAATGGCCAAAACAGAAGTTGGGTGCAGGGGTGCTTTCAGGGTGGGGGAAGGAAGAGACGTGTCTACATCATGGATCCATGCTATGGCTCCATCCCCTTTGCTTGAGTGCATGCCCTCATCTCCACTCCCTTATTATTATTATTATTATTATTATAAACATTTATATAGCGCCAGCCATGTACCTGGCTCTCTACAGAACATAGAAATAGACGTGGTCCCTGCCTGTGGCTTACAATCTAAAAGACAAGGAGGGAGAGACAGGGGAGAAGACAAACAAACATTCAGGCGGATGCGAAGTCTCAGGTGCGTGTGCTTGGCTTCGTTACAATCAGGTTGGTTGCAGCAGTCTGCAGAGGAGGGCAGACTAAGTATATGGGGAAAGGCTAGTAGGCATTGGGAAAGGCGACAAGGAAAGAGTGGGTCTTGAGGAGGGATTTGAAGGAGCGGAGGGAGGGGGCAAGGCGGATGTGGGTAGGGAGAGAGTTCCAGGCATGGGGGGCAGCGAGGGAGAAGGGTCGAAAGCGGTTAGGTGAGCAGGAGAAACGAGGGAGAGTGAGGGAGGGGACAGAGGAAGAGCGGAGAGCGCGTGCAGGAGTGCATAGGGAGATTCCTCATTAACTGACTCCCTTACCTTGAACTCACAGGGGACAAATAAAAAATTGCCATGGGCCACATTTGGCCCCCAGGCCTCAGGTTCCTCATTCCTGTTCTAGACTATCTAGGCTGGGCTGTCTTCTCTCTGTCTCAGCAAAACTCTCTCTCCCATGGCCACCAGCACCAGGAAGTGGCCTTGGCATCCAACTGTTTCCCACTTCTGGTGAGGTGGGAAATAAAGCTGCTTGGTCCTAAACTGAACCCAGCCCTCCTTATGTTCTCCTCTCTTGTTTGGGCCAAGGTCCTCACTAGTTCCTAACTTGATCACTGCAAAAGAGCTGCAACAGAGTGCCTTTCACTCTGTCGGTAACTCCTTCCTGTTGAAGTTAAAGCAAGCCACAACTGAGAAACTAGTTGCTTTCTATTCACTGCTTCCCTGCTGCTGCATCATGACATCTATATACCCCAAACACAGAAAGGAACTAAGAAACAGAAACTTATCCAAGGTCACACATTCTGTGGCAAAGGAAGAACTTAAACCCATGCCATGCCATATCCAAAGCACCACTCTGCCTTCCTAGCATGTTGGTTTCAGCGCCTGTTGCTCAGTGTGATTAATGTTGCATGGAGCTCTCTCATGCCAGAGTTGTAATGAACCGTTTGTTGCTGCATCTGCACACAGACACCATATTTGTCAGCAGAGGTCAAATCTAGGTTCTTCAGTGCTGGCAGGCACAGGTCTTCCCTGTTTGAACTGCAGCAGGAGAACAAGAGCTTCTAAAGCTATGAGATACTGGGGAGTAAAGCATACTCTCTGGGGCGTGCTTTAGTTTGCACTGTTGCTGGGGCCTTGCTTGCACTAGGCTGGTGAACTCCACTAGGGGTAAAGCACAATTTCTGCTTTTGTTCCAATTCTGTCAGAACCAGGTGGTTTGAGCATTCCAACTGGAAATCAGAACAGATGAAATTTGGTTCAGATTTCCGCTCGGAACAATCAAAAGTCTGCGCACGTGCGCTATGGCTGTGGTCATTTTGCGCATGTACAAAATGGTTCGATTGGAATTTTGCTGGAAATTTTGGTGGCCATTCCATTTCCACAGAAACGGAACAGTTATTTTGACCCAGTCCTACACTCCGCAGCATTATTATCCATGGTGTTGATAAGAGAGACAAACTGTGTGCGAGCTTTTCAGCTACACAGAGCTGTTCTTCAGGTAGGAATAAGAACGTTACAACTCAACATGAGCTGAATACAAAGAGACTAAGTTTGACTAGAATAGTTCATCAATTAGCAGTACATTAAACAGCTATAAGACAAAAGACAGTAAATAGACTATTATAGTGTGCCAATAAGCCAGTGTTTGTATTTAGTCCATTGTTCTTGGCATCAAGTAGAGTTATGATTTTCAGCTTCCAGGCCTGTTTTTTCAAGGGGTTGTATAGGTTCCTCTTCAGGACAAGGACAGAGATCAGGAATGGAATGGTTGCTCTGTTGTTCATAATCATTTTTTAATGCAAGTTCATTGGTAATAATGAGGATTATCTGGGTTCATTCCAGATAGTTTCCATTGTGAGTATTTGGTGTAGAAGTGTACTAGCACACCCCTTATATTTTGAATTGTTTGTATTGTTGTGAATGCTTATTTTGTCTCCTGTGGTGTCACTTTATGTCACACTGTGGGCATTGTGAGGCACTGCTAAACTCCACTTTAACAGCAGCAGGTGGGAGACAGACAGGTGCTCAGCTGGCGTGATGCAGAGCTAGGGGTGACATTGTGCACATAGACAGTTCTCAGGCATCAGCCCATTCTCACCACAGCACAGGACTTTGTATTTGACAGAATAAAAGATGCTTTTTCTTTATCTAACCTTGGCTTTGACCTCACAAAATGCCTTCTCTCCTGGGACAGCCCGGTCTATGAGGTCAGGTTTCTCCCATACCACTCCCACAGCCTGATGCCTCTTCCTATGGGCTGGTACCATGGTCACACAACACTGCATAAAACTGCCAAGGTTTGAGGGAAAGCCTGTCGTGGATTGCTGTTCCACACTGTCATTATGTAGGTGGCCTGTCTCAAAGAAGCCTTGTCTTTGGAAGCAGAATAGCATTAAAAAATGGCTGAGCAGAGCCTCAACTGGCCTTGCTAGAAAGGTCCTCACCAGGGCTGAAATGGATATTTAATTTAGTACTCGCAGGCAATATCTGCATTTTCAGGCACCACAATGGGTACCCGATGGGTTACCTGGGTACCAATTGGGTACCTGGATACGTAAAAACACAGTAATTTTTATTCATTATTGTTACTGATTTTTCTATTTTCCAGTTTTAACAATTGGTATATTGGGTCAGAAAACAAAAAAATCAGGACTGAAACAACAACAAAAATATCGGACGTTGATTTTCCAGGATGGAAAACTGATTAATAAGTGTCGGAAATTGGTAAATTGACAAAAAAGTAAAAAGAACGGTACCAGAAGTTGACGTTCTGGGACATCAAGTACCTGAATTGGGTCACAATCAGGTACTAATCAGTACCCATGTTGGCAGGTTGATTCTGGTACCAGAAATTTGACGAGTATACAATTTTTGCAGATACCTGCTTTCAGCCCTAGTCCTGACAGAACATATGCTTCCATGAGGCCCATTGAGATGCAAAGCCACTCTTAAGGCTAGAATGCAACAACAGTACTAGCTTGACAAAGGGATACAAAGAGCTTAGCTGATTTCAAAGCAATGCAAGCAGAAATAACATGCAGTACAAAACTCCATCTCCAGCTGTGCATGCCCCATTGGCACTGGTGATCATCTAGAACAAATTCCCCAGACTGTCACATTATTTATTATTTATTATTAGCAAGCTTATATATAGCACCAGCAATGTACCTGGCGCTTTACAAAGTAATTGAATAGACATGGTCCCTGCCCTAGGGCTTACAATCTGAGAGACGGGGGGAGGGAGACGAAGGAAGGGGAACAGAGGGAGAGACAAGGAGTGTAGCATTCACAAGGATGCGAGGTCCCAGGTGCACGCGCTTGGCTTAGTTACATCAAGAATGATGACTGGTTGGTCCATGTGGTGAGGATATGAGTACACAGACCTTAGGTCACAGATTGTACTGGATGGAGGGTATCAGCAGGAGTTAGGTGAGGGGAGCAAGAAGTTGGGGAGGGCAGAGCGGAAGAGGTGGGTCTTGAGGAGGGATTTGAAGGTACGAAGGGAGGGGGCAAGGCGGATGTGGGAAGGGAGGGAGTTCCAGGCATGGAGAGCAGCTAGGGAGAAGGGATGAAGGTGGTTAGGGGAGCAGGGGAGGTGTGGGAGGGCGAGAAAGGGGACAGAGGAGGAGCGGAGTTCACGGACTGGAGTATGGAGGGCGATAAGTGCAGAGAGGTAGGGTGGAGCAAGGTTGTGAAGAGCTTTATAGGTGAAGACTAGGAGCTTGTGCAGAATTTGTTCAGGAAGGGGGAGCCAGTGAAGAGAGGAGAGGAGGTGCTGCATGTGGTCGAAGCGACAGGCGAGGTGGATGACCCTGGCAGCAGAGTTTTGGACGGAGATAAGGGGAGAAATGTGAGAGCGTGGGAGGTCAGTGAGAAGGAGGTTACAGTAATCGAGGCGAGAGATGACCATGGCATGAACAAGGGTTTTGGCAGAGCAAACAGAGAGAAAAGGGCGAATCTTAGCAATGCGGTGGGATTTATTTCAGCTTGCTGAAGATCCAGCCACTTAATCAGGTATGTAGGTGTATATAACAGGGGCCCTTAAAACTTCACCTCAGAGCACCGATCTCAAGGGTAATGATCTTGCAGCTCCAGTCCCACGTCCTGTGGCCCCTATTTAACTGCATGTGGGAGAACTTTGGCATTACTGTTTCTGGAATTGTAACAAACCAGGGTCTTGGTAGGCTGAGGAGCAGGCCAATTCCAGGTTCAAAGACCCGATATCCTCACCAAGGAGTCTTTGCCACCAACAATTTACTGGAAGAGACAGGTCTAGGTTTAGCCTCATTTCTCCAATCTATTGCAGTGTGAGATGAGGAAAGAGGTGGACTCTTGAATGGGGACGTAAGTTGTTTAAGTTTAACTTCATTGGTTCACACCAAAACCAAGAAACTGCATGGCAGCCAATGTAAACCCTTTAGCATTGGTGCCATGTGCTCTGCTTATTGCTTAATAGACTGGCAGCTGCATTCAGCCTGAGAGGCCTGATCCAGTACTCACTGTAGACATGAGAGTCTGTTCATTTACTTCAATGTGTCTTGGAGCAGGCCCTGGTTTTGTTTTCAGCCAGGTCTCAGTACACAGCCCCAGGAAGAGCACTCCAAACAATGCTAACACTGCAGACAATAAAGCCTCTTTCTGTCCCTGCCTGCTGTTCTCACACTAGTTGTGTGTGCTGTTCTCACTCACCGCTTTACCCCACGTAGTTATATATTAGCAAGAGCACATTCTTTATTTCAAGTACAGGCTGGAAGTAGATGGAATACTAATAATACAAAGTACAGTAGGTGGATTAGCAAACAGGGGTCAGATATTTCTGGCCTCTGCTAACTAGGTAGAACATCCGATAAAGCACGTCAAAGAGGGTGATATATTAATTCTGTTATTGATTACTATTTACTGAGCACTGACGGTGCACTTGCCACTGAACGGAACAAAGGGGAGACAAGTTAACAATGCACAAGGGCCTTTCAGTCTGGAAGAAAAACAAAGCATGGTGACTGGCATGATTAGTGTATGGGGGTGGCATAAGCACAGGAAGAGGCACCTTTCATTGTGGCAGAAATGTGCTCTGAAGAGAAGATAGCATTTTAGGATGGAAGGCTGGATGGAGGAAGAATTAGGATTATGGAAGGAGAGAGAGACTTGGGAGATCAATCTGAAATGGATGATTAGCTGTATGACTTGGATGGGGTGTGTCATGATGCAAAGAGAGAGAAGGTTTATCGGACCTTCAAATCCTAGAGCTGGAAGGGACCACAGGGACTATCAAGCCCCTTGCCCCTTGCTTGGTGCAGGATTTGCCATACCTAAATCAACCCAGACACATGCTCACCCAGCCTCTTCTTCAAAACCTCCAATGATGGAGAAACCACAGCTTCTCTGAGTAGCCTGTTCTAGTGCCTGACAGCCCTTACAGTCAGGAATTTTTGCCTGATGTTCATTCTAAATCTCCCTTACTGCAGCTTGTACCCATTGCCTCTTGTTCTGCCCTCTATAACAAGAGAGAACAACTGTTCTCCATCTTCTTTATGGCAGCCTTTCAAATATTTGCAGACTATTGTTAGACTAGATAACCCCTGAGGTCCCTTCCAACCCAAAAATTCTATGGTCATATTCTCCCTTAGCCTTCTTAGTCTACTATGGCCAGGCCACCTTGTGCTTGGCCTTAGTAAATCATCTGCAGTGAGAAGTAAGAACATAAGCAGTGCCATACTAGGTCAGACCAATGGTCCATTGAGCCCAGCCAGCATCCTGTCTCCAACAGTGACCATTCTCGGTCGCTTTGCAGAAGTGCCCAACAGATCATAATGGAGTGATCTATTTCCTGCTGTTCACGCCCAGCTCCCGTCAGAGCTTACATCCCCCAACCTACTTGGCTAATTGGATTCCACTGGATTCTTGAACCCATTTCAGTCTGGCTTTCATCTTGGGTATAGCATGGTGACTGCACTTGTGGCCTTGGTCAATGATCTATGTCTGGAGATCAGAAACTGGTTAAAAGACAGAAAGCAAAGTGTAGGACTAAATGGGCAGTTTTCACAATGGAGAAATGTAAAAAGTGGTGTGCCTCAGGAATCTGTATTGGAACTGGTGCTGTTTAATGCATTCATTAATGATTTGGAAAAGGGCGTTAAGAGGGGGGTGATCAAATTTGCAGATGACACCAAGTTATTCAAGGTAGTTAAAACACGAGCAGACAGGAACTGCAACAGGATTTTATGACACTGGGTGCCTGGGCATCTAAATGGTAAATGAGATTTAATGTGGACAAGTGCAAAGTGATGCACGTAGGGAAAAATAATTCAAACCATGCGTACACAATGCTGGGTACTAAGCTAGGAATTACCACTCAGGAAAAGGATCTGGGGGTGGTTGTAGACAATACAATGAAATCCACAGCGCAGTGTGCAGTAGCAGTGAAAAAAGCAAACAGAATGTTAGGAATTATTCGGAAGGGGCTGGAGAATAAAACTAAGGATGTCATAATGCCTCTATACAAATCAATGGTGCAACTGCACCTGGAATATTGTGTGCAGTTCTGGTCGCCCCATCTCAAAAAAGACATAGCTGAACTAGAAAAGGTACAGAGAAGGGCAGCAAAAATGATCAAGGGCATGGAAGGGCTCCCGTATGAGGAGGGGCTTGGTAGGTTGGGGTTCTTCAGCTTGGAGAAGAGACGAGTGAGAGGAGATATGAATGAATGAATGAATGAATGAATGAATATTTATTGAAATGCTTGACCATAGGTCTTGGCATATACACAAACAAATAAGCACAAGAACAACAAAATAGAATCATACAAAATAAAAATACAAAATTAAACAGGCCTCCTGTGGAATATACAACTAAAAGAAAAACAGTTAGATAAGCTAACCTATTCCAGTCCCCAATAATAAATAAGATATTGTGTTCTGATTCTGCACACGTATGCCAAGAATTTTGCAACAGAGAGAGTTATAGCCGGAATACTGTCAGCCAGTAAGAAGGAGACATAGACCTCCTGTGATCTTCCTGGTAGAGATCTTATTAAAGGACAAAGTAGCCTCTCTCTATTATCAACACATAATCTGCAATACAATAGGATGTGAGCAACTGTTTCCACCTCACCTGACTCACAAGGGCAGACTCTTAAATGAAGTGGAACACGCTTATATCGACCCTCCAAGAGGGCTGAAGGGAAAATGTCTAGCCTTGCCCTAAGGAACATAGCTCTCTGTGTGGGAGAAAGGAGACCGACCAAATACCTTGCACTGGATTTCCCATGGGGCATTACAGATAGATAACCAGAAAGAGATCTTGTCTTTCATATCATTGATGTTTCATTCTTGTATACAATGTCTGCAAGTCATTGGAGAAGTTCAACTTTGGCCCTTGCATATCCCTGTGATATTAGATAGGGGATAGAAAGCCCCATTTGTTTGATCTTATCCTGTATTTTGATTATCCAAACACATGCAGTTATCAGAAAAAATCAGTGGCAAAAGACCTTCTAGATTTAAAAAGGACAATCTGAGCCAGCAATTCAATAGTGCACTCCAAATAAGATTAACTAAAACAAAAAACTTAACAGTTTAAAAAAACCTTAAATGCTTTCTTAAAATAAAACCCCTTCCCCAATTGACTACAATTACAATTCAAAACCTTCCACTCCATACATTGCAACAAAACATAAACGCCAAAAAACATAGAAATTATTTCAGAATTTGAGCACTATTTAATATTTTATCCTCATCAACATACATGTAATATATGTACTTAAATCCTTACCATAAAATTTTCATTCATTTTTACCAATAACTAAACGTTCAAATTTTTCCATTATTAAACTTGAATTTATTATCATAATTCGACAAGGAACAATTTTTTCAGGGTGCATTAAGTCTGTTTCTACAGAACTTCATTCTGTACAACAAATAGTATAATGTTGTCTACACTCACAGTTCATTGTATGAGCTGTATACAATTTGTATACATGTAAATTAGGGGTGGGGTGGGGTTGGGCAGATTGGGGCTCAGCGCGGGGGTG
>QEPC01004292.1:739986-751083 GCA_003113815.1 Sphenodon punctatus | reverse complement strand
CCCTCTGTTCCCCTTCCTATGTCTCTCCCCCAGCTCCTGTCGCTCAGATTGTAAGCCCTAGGGGCAGGGACCGTGTCTATTTTATTACTTTGTAAAGTGCCATGTACACTGCTGGCACTATATAAATGTTTGTTAATAATAATTAATAATAATAAAATAATAATCTTTAGACAGCAGCATTTCCACTTTAAACTTCCACAATTGGTAGTTTACATTGGTCAGCTTTTCTACTGAGCTGCTTGCCATACTTGCTTCCCTCCCTTTCCCCTTCTGGGATTTAGGCATTCTTACTCACAGTCATGGGAAGTAATATTTATTGTATCCAGCAACAATGCTATACCAATTCAGTAGTAAAACCCACACATAAAACAATATAAAAGTATTACTACAATCATTTAAATACAAAATGTAAAATATAAAAGGATATAAAATAGCTGATCAAGAAAAACAGATAATAGCTCAGTGTTATCCCTGGAACTAAAGGAAAATTTCAAAAATCAATGGAAAGTTCCAAAAAACCAAGGGAACCAATACAATGTGAAAAGAAGTCCATGGCCAAGCAGGTAAGCTAACTAAGCCTGTTCCACCAAAAGTAGAAAACAGGCAATCACTTTAGCTTTCTCCACTTCTAATGCCTCAGCAAGTAGAATCATTTTATCCTCTATTTCAGGACCACAGTCATGAAACAAAGGGTCAATCCAAACTTGCCTTAATATATCAAATTTGAGACATTGAAAGATTATATGGGTTAAGGTCTCTACTTTCTGTCAACCTGTTTGAGACTGCAGTAGTTATGGGTAGGAGGCAACACGTCCCCTATGAAGAGAGACTTTGTTCTTGTTTTTACTCACAGTCAGTAGGCCTCTCTGTCTGGGAGTTTTCTTTTACAGTCTGCACTCCTTCTGGACTGCTACTAGTCTTCAAAATTGCCTTGAAGATGTCCTGGGTCCATAACCTATTCAGCTTTCTGCTGAATAACACACAGTAGAAGTTTCTTCAAAACAGAACTTTACTAAGGCTGCTTTTAGACAAGCGGCGCGTGATTGCGCATCGCCATGGCACATATTTTGAAATGTCCGCATGATCTATTTAGACGAGACGGAAGTGGGTTATTATGCGCATATTACAGCGGTGGCGCATTTTTGAAGTCCGTGAATTAAATAGCTCACAATCGACATGCTTCCATACTGTACAGACTGCATGGGACAAGATGGAGGACAGAGAGAGGAGACAAGGAGGAAAAGGAGGAAAAAAACCTGTTTCATCCCCTGACCCTCCCCCCACTGGACAAGCCCCATATTAAGCTTGCAGGGCTTGCAATGGGCTTTTACTTGTGACTGTTGCACAATCCAACACCTACCCCTGTTGTGTGTTCTGATCCCTTTTCCCTTTCCCACATATCCCCTGGGACCCTGACTCCCCTTACCCCCACTAGTGAACCGTCACTTCCCCATCCTTGTCCCTGTGGAGCACGGTGTGAGAGCACTCATTATGTCACCACCTCCCAGTGATGATCTTTGGCTGGGGTGTGTGTGTGGAGTTTCCTTCTACCACCTCTATCAGATCCTGAGGGAGAATTTCAGCAAAGTTTGTCTGTGTGGAGAATGAGTGGGTGACCCTTTCCCCTTCCCCCTGTCCCAAGCCCAAACCCCAACAATGCAGTGTGTGGATTGTGCTGCGTTTACCTGAAAGCCAACCCCCTACCTTACATGGCCACACCCTGACCACCTGCTGCAGGGGGTTTGGCTGTGTGGTCCTAGGCAAGACTCCGGGGCCTTGTTGTCTTGTGGAGCTGGAGTATTGTGGGTGCAGTCCATAAGCAGCATCAAGATGCATTTGGTACAAACAAAGCCCCCATTTTGGCTTCCACTTGTGTGGCAGTGGAGGGCAGTGATCAAGACTGGGTGGGTAATCTCTGGGGTCTCTCTGTAGTCTAGGCATGTGTCACTGATGATGCCCAAAGTAGCCCATCAATCCGGTGGTAGCAGGCTGTGGCATGGTTATTGTCCTGATCTTCACCACCCCCATGTGTATTTCACACCACTAGGAAAGCATGGTCCTCTGACGTGAAGCAGCCCCACTTTCCCAGCACCAAGCCACACAGGAACAAAATGGCTACTAGCCTTTATGTGCAGATGTCTGGGGCCAGGGCTTACTGGATCAGGGATCCTTGGAGGAAGCAAAGATAGGTCTGGCCATGCCCTTTTCATTTTCCCATGTGTGGGCATGGGCTATGTCTTTGGGGAATTAAACTACTTCCACGCACCACATTTAATGGGGTCATGTGCCTCAGTGTCCATCAAGGTTATCCTTAAAATTGGTGCTGGCCTCCTCACTCGCCCCTACAGCCAGCCCTGTTACCCACCAAGAGAGAGCTTGTCCCTACAACAGTGGGTCGTCAATACTTCCACAGTTAACATTAACCAGAGTCTATAATAGATGCTTGGCATGATCTCACTTGGGTTCTGTTCAGCTCAGTCCTGGGTTCGGCCTATTCAGCCTCGCAAGCCTCCCATTGAGGTACTTCCAGTATCCAGCTTCCTTCAGCCTTCTCTGGGGCTTGACCTTGGTTTTGGCCTTGGCCAACTCCTTGGGAAGGTCTGCTCCCTTCAGCAACTTCATTGCTACTTCCTCCTTCACTCAGTTTAGGCACAGCTTTCATAATTAACTTGGCTGGCTTAGCTCCGCCCAGCCCACAGCTGTCTTTGGTTAGGAGCTGTCCTTTCTTCTGCTCAGCGCCTGCTGCGTAACTAGCATAGTCTTTTGGCTGGTGCTACAATCTTAAACTGGTCTTAACCCTTTCAGACACTCTGCCCTGTTACAACATGTCTTGTTGATACCTGGGAGGAATAGAGATCACAAGCATCCCCTTGTTAACCTGGCTATGCATGAGAGAAAACACAGTTCTAATGACATGGATAATACAATGTGTGGAAGAGCCCCCCACCTCCACTCCTTCTTTCACTTTTCTTCATTATTATCATTTTTTTCCAAGTGCCAGATGATATTTATTTATTTTATTTATCTATTTTTATTTTTATCATGCCGTAATCCCTATGGCTCAGGGCAGCTAGCATCATAAAAAAATAAAATACAAAATAAAATCCATAAAATACTAATAATATCTCCTCCACTCCCTCAGAATCTACCGCTGTCCATTAAATGCCTGGCTGACTAAACAGATCTTACACAGGGCTGGGACAAAAGCAAGTATTCACATTCTGCAGTGAAATACGGACCTTTTGGGAGTGCTTGCGAGAGCCCCTTGGTACTTGGTCAGTTTCTGGTGATTCTGTGCTCTGCCATTTTTTGTGGGGTCATTTTCATCACTTTCCAAGACTTTTCATCACTTTCTGGGACTTTTTGATCTTTCCTGACATTTCCAGGAATTTCACAACAGTTTTATGGCAATTTTACAGCAGTTTTATGGCAATTTTCAGCACTTCCCCAGTGCTTAGTTGGCATGTTTGCATCTCCACAGCCCTGGTGGGGGCACGCAGGGCACACACAGGGCTTGGGACTGGCCCATTATTCAATTTGTGAAAAATAACAGAAAATGTAAAAAACCAGCGGGAAAGCTGTAAGTTTCCACGTTGTGCGAATGGAGGCAAATGCCCTGCTTCTGACGGAAAAAAGCACTCACTGAGATTTCTCATTTCAGACCTCTGCCTCTAGAAGATGCTCAAAATAGGGCTTAGGTGGACCTCCAGGGGAAGGAAGTTCCAAAGCTGTAGAGCAGCCACCAAGAACACCTCTCTGTGTGCCCGGGTTGTACGGACCTGGGTCAATGATGGAACCTGTAAGAGGGTGCTCTTGGCTGATCTCAGAGGCCGTGGAGTGACTTAAGGAGGAAGGTGATCCTTTAGATATGTAAAGCCCAGGGCATTTAGGGCTTTATAGGTCAAAACTAGTACCTTCAGTTGTGCCTGGAATGTTATTGGCAGCCAGTGCAGACTCTGAAGTGCCAATGTTATGTGCTCCCAGTGGACCCCCACCCCGCATCAAGAGGCAGGCTGCTGTGTTCTGCACAAGCTGCAGCACCTGAACAGTTTTCAAGGGCAGACTCATGTAGAGCACATTGCAGTAGTCTAGCCTTTAGGTAATGAAGGCATGGATGACGGTGGCCAGATCTGAATCAGAAAGAAAGGGCCAGAGCCTTCCCACCAGATGGAGTTGGTGAAAGGCACTGCTGTCCACAGCTGTGACTTGATGCTCCAGATGTGGCTCAGGATCCAGGAGTACCCGAAGGCTGCAAACCTGAGTAATCAGGGGAGGTTGTACCCCATCAATGATGGGCATCTCAGTCCCCTTCCAGGTCACGGGGCTCACCATTCATATTTATAAACACGATATATTGTGGAAGAGTCAACATGGATTTAGCAAAGGGAAGTTGTGCCTGACTAATCAATTGGAATTGTTGAGGGTGTAAATAAGCATGTGGATAAGGGCAAGCAGGTTGATATAGTGTATTTGGGTTTTCAGAAAGTGTTTGATAAGGCCCCTCATGAGAGATTCTCAAGGAATTTAAATGGTGATGGGATAGGAGGCAGTATCCTATTGTGCATCGGTAACTGGTTAAAGCATAGGAAACAAAGGTAGAACTAGATGGTCAGTTTTCACAATGGAGAGAGGTAAATATTTATTTATTTATTTATTTATTTTACAGATTTATATCCCGCCCCCTCCTGCAATGCAGCTCGGGGCGGCTAACAACACAATAAAATATTAAAAATTCACTTAAAATATAAATATAAAACATCATCTAAAACACATCACATAAAACAGGGCTAGAAAACAAATAAATAAATGGGCGGGGGATTAAAATCACCCCCCCCACCCTCCCTCCCAAAGGCCTGGGCAAACAGCCAGGTCTTACAGTTCCGCCGAAATGTCAAAAGGCTTGGGGCCAGGCGAGCTTCCTCCGGAAGGGAGTTCCACAGCCGCGGCCCTACCACCGAGAATGCCCGCTCCATCGTGGCCCCCCGCTTAACACGGGGGACCTCCAGGAGGGCACCCCCGGCAGACCGCAGGAGTCGTTCCGGGGCGCGAAGGGCGAGGCGGTCCCTAAGGTAAGAGGGGCCAAGGCCGTATAGGGCTTTATAGATCATTACTAGGACCTTGAACTTGGCCCGGCACACTATCGGCAGCCAGTGCAGCGCTCGGAGCACCGGTGTAATGTGCTCCCGGCGACCCGTCCCCGTAAGAAGACGGGCCGCCGCATTCTGCACCAGCTGCAGCCTCCGGGCCAAGAACAAGGGAAGCCCCACGTAGAGCGCGTTACAGTAGTCGAGCCGCGAGGTGACGAAGGCATGGATGAGGGAGGCCAGGTCCGGGCCAGAGACATACGGACGCAGCCTACGTACCAGATAAAGCTGGCGGAAGGCAGCCTTAGCGACTGCCTCCACCTGCCGCTCCAGCCGCAGGTCTGCGTCCAATATGACCCCCAGACTCCGGACCTGCTGAGCTACAGGGGGGCAAACCCCCCCAACCAGGGGGGCCACCACCCCCTTCGCCCTCCCCACCACCATCACCTCCGTCTTATCTGGGTTGAGCTTCAGTCTGCTCCGCCGCATCCAATCCGCCACGGCCTCCAAACATTGGGATAGCACCGAGACAGCAGGGTCTGGGTCAGTAGAAAACGAGAGGTACAGCTGAGTATCATCAGCATACTGGTGACATCGCACCCCGAACCCTCTCACGACCTCCCCCAAGGGCTGCATATAGATGTTAAATAATAATGGAGACAAGATCGATCCCTGCGGAACGCCACACGGTAAGGCGCGGGGGCTCGATGTTTCCTCCCCCAACACCACCCGCTGGCTCCTCCCCGAGAGGAATGAGCGGAACCATTCAAGAACAGTCCCGTCCAGACCCCCCAGGTCACGCAGCCGTCTCAACAGCAGCCCATGGTCCACGGTGTCAAAAGCGGCCGAGAGATCTAGCAGGATGAGAAATGTCGAACATCCTGCATCCATCTCCCGGCGGAGGTCGTCCACCAAGGCCACCAACGCCGTCTCGGTGCCATAGCCGGGGCGGAACCCAGATTGAAAAGGGTCAAGGAGCCCGATGTTATCTAGATGACCCTGGAGCTGGAGCGCCACTGCCCGCTCAATAACCTTCCCTAAAAAGGGAAGGTTAGAGACAGGTCGGTAGCTGGCGAGCGCGTCTACGTCCAACGATGGTTTTTTCAGCAGGGGGCGCACCACAGCCTCTTTAAGGCAAGGCGACAACCTCCCCTGCCGAAGGGACGCATTCACTACCCTCGCCAGCACCGTCCCCAACGTCTCCCCGGAAGCTTTTATTAACCAGGACGGGCACGGATCCAGTTGACAACACGTGGCCCTCACAGACCCCAGGACATCCACCACATCGGCCGGCGTCACTTCCCGAAACTCTCCCCACAAAGATGGACCAGACGGGCCCTCCGCCCCCCCGCGCTCTTCCCCTACTGCCATCAACCCAGCGTCAAAGTCGGTCTGAATCCGAGCAATCTTGTCTGCGAAGTAGGTGACAAACTCCTCACAGCGGGCCCGGGACAAGTCCCCATCCAGGCGGAGGGAGGCCGGACTAACCAGCCCCCGCACCACCCGAAACAGCTCCGCTGGACGCGACTTCGCAGACGCTATGAGGACCGCAAGGAATTCCTTCCTCGCCGTCCTCACAGCCTCAACATAGGACCGCAAATGGGCCCTATGGAGAAGACGATCGGAGTCAGATCGAGTCCGACGCCAGCGTCGCTCTAGCCTCCTGCCTACACGCTTCATACACCGCAGCCCCTCAGTAAACCAAGGGGTCCTGCGGTGACGAGACCAAGGCAGAAGGCGCCTCGGAGCCACTCTGTCAATGGCCTCCTCCAGCAAGCTGTTCCAGTGCTGGACCAGCTCATCCACAGAGTGGAGTGCCTCAGGGATCTGTGCTAGGACCAATGTTGTTTAATATATTTGTTAATGATCTGGAAAAGGAAGTAAAGAGTGAAGTGATCAAATTTGCAGATGACACAAAATTATTTAACGTAGTTAAAACCCGAATGGTCTGTGAGGAATTGCAGGAGGATCTCAAGACTGGATGACCAGTAAACTAAATGGCACATTAAATTTAATGTTGACAAGCGCAAAGTGATGCTAATAGGGACAAATAATCCAAGCTTTATGTACACCATGGGTGCTTTCAGATGAGCAAGTTGACTGTGGGGGATCCGTGGCTGCCATGTGGTTCTGCCACGAGGCACCCACACATGTGGAGGGTGGAGGGAGCGAAACAAATGGGCAGCTCCCAGCCTGGCTACCGTGGCCACAGAGGCAACTGCCATGAATTTGACTTGCCCGCACAGTTAACTTGGGATTTCCCGGCATTGCTCTGCGAGTGGCTGAGAGTGGGTGCTCGGTGGCTTGTGGAAGTGTACAGCCAGCTGCTCCACCTTCAGATGGGAGGACGGATCTGTGGCTCATGTCTCATAGCATCTTGTCTCTTCTAAGTTAGGAGTTACCACTCAGGAAAAGGATCCTGGAGTCATTGTGCACATTACATTGAAAGCCTCAGCTCAGTGTGTGGCAATGGTCAAAAAAGAAAACAGAATGTTAGGAATTATTTGGAAAGGGATAGAGAATAAAACTGAAAATATCATAATGCCTCTATATAAATCTATGGTGTAGCAGGACAGCATGCTGCGGAGCTGCTTGCCCTTTTAAGAGAGTCAAGATGGCACCAGCCCAGACCAAAATGGCCGCTAATGAGGCCAGCTGAGGAATGGCATGGTGGAAGTCATCGTAAACAGCTAAAGCTGGAGCTGAAAGCTCCCTTATTCCCGGGATGTTGAGAGGCTGGCTGCTGGGAGTTGGTTGCTAGCTGTGCTGGAGAGTAGAGGCCAGGTGCAGCTCTGCTCATTGTGGTGCAGTGGAGACGAGAGAGACCTTTATAGCCAGAGAAGCTCTGGAGTATCTGGATTGCTCTTCCCTGGAGCTGCCAAAGGACAAGAGGTGTGTGAAGCCAGCAAAGGGGGGTTGTTTTGGTCACCTGTCCTCGCTGTTCTGTGCTTCTGGATTTGGGAAGAAACCTTGGACACTGGGAACCAGAGGGATGTTTGAGGCTGAACCCAAGAATGGACTGAGATATTCTTTGGACTGTGATTAGGGTAAGAGACTAGTTAGGAGATCACAAATAAAGGTAGATTTTGCATTATTGGTTATGTTTATTTGATTTACTGAACTCTGAGTATAATCTAGCACTGCATATTTTATTAATGAGGTACACATTAAATTCCTTTTAACTGAGCCTAATGTGTTAAGTGAATTCCTAACATTGGCCTGACAGAGTTTGGGGAAATTCTGGGCTTTCAAGCTCAGAAGGACCAGACATAAGGCTTTCTATGCTTGAGAAACTCTAAGGTTAAAAGTGACCATAAAGAATTACCCCATTGTGGCCTGGATCAGATCTGGAGGGAGCTGATCCAGTGGGTGCTGCAATTGGTGGGAAACTGAGTCACAGACAGCGTAGAGTGGGGTAAAGAGACTCCGCTCCCATGACAGTGGTGCCCAACTGAAGGGAATAAATCCCAGAACTGTGTACCAATGTGCAGGAACTAAAGCGGGAGTTGGCAGCTGCTGCTGGAACTCAAATATGTGAAACCATCACATCCCTCCATCTTGTAGGCTTTAGTGTGCCCCATTATACTAATATTGTTTAGGTTTTTTTTCCCTTTTCTTTTCTTATTTAAGGGTACTTTTTTCCTATTTGCTCTGGAGAGAGGTCAGCTAGTATAATATTTTACTCATTGGGAGTAATGGAACTCTATCCATGCTCTAGAGTTTTTCTCATAGTAATACTAGATGCTTCTGGAAAAAGCAACATGGGCTGGAAAAAATAAATAAACATGCAGCTGGTGCACCGGCTACACACTCAGGGGGGTGGGGGTGGGGAGGTGGGGACAGCCCGGTGGGATCAGGTCGGGGCACAGATCAGATGTGCACCTTATCAGGCCAGTGAACCCTCCTTGGCGGGAAAAGGAACAAATGTGCAACTGGGCGGCCCTGCCTACAGCACCTCCCTCCCAATACCCAGCATCCTGCCATGACACCCCCTGATCCCTGGAAGAAGCTTCAAATAGATGTGCAGGCCTCCTATAGCCCACATTGGCCCACCTGGGTGGCCCTTGGGCTGAGCTGTAGGCCTGGGAGCTTCTGGAGGATCACGTCTGGGCCAGTCACCTACCCAGGCCCGGGGCAGCAGCAGGCCAACATCTGGTGGCCTGGCAATAGACATGATGGTGGGTCTCTGGCCCATGTGGATCGTAGCAGATGTCTATTATCGCTGGTTGAGAGATTAATAGGTTTTAAGTATTTGTGGGGTTAACCGTGCTGCATCAGCCAGTCAACAATCTTTGATCTCTAGCTGTCATTCCCATCTCCTGAGGCAGGTGATGGACTATCCAGCACAATGATATGGACAAAAAATTACTGCTCTGTGTGGGACAAACGAAGAAATGAATGAACATAGTTTATTCAGCACTTAGTACTTTACAAAAAGTAAAAATAAAGTAAAGGGAAAAATTTAAATAAAATAAAACCTTTTTAGGATGCCACAACCCTCCTGGAGCTTGGCTTTTCTGCCGCCCGAGTTCCAGTGACCAGCAGGCCAAAGGCGCGTGCTGTAAGAACTCTCGCCAGCAGAATACTCCAACAACAACAGCTAAGGGTAAGCTTAAGGGTACTTCTGTCACCTGGTGGCTACTCGGTGGCCAGTAGGTCAACCACTCTCCACCTTCTTCTTCTCTGTCTCTTCTCTATTACCTATCCTCCCCACCATCATGCCTGCCCTAATCTCTCACCTGCCTTCTCCCTCCTTTTACCCTTCCCCCCACCTCTTCCTTCCTCTACTTCTTCCCCCCTGTTCCTTCCTCCCCCCCAGCCCATCACTTCTCTCCAACCCCCTCCCACTTCCTCCTCCCACTTGGCTACCTCCACCCCTGCTTCTCCCCCACCCTCCCTATCTCTCGCCTGCCCCGCTGCCCCCCTTCCCCCAATCTTATCCCCATTCCCTACCTTCCCCCTGATCAGTTTCCATTCTCCTGTTCCCTTTGGAACTGTCGCTCCTCTGCCAATAAAGCACCCTACATCCATGATCTCTTCCTCTCTCACTTCCTCCAGCTCCTTACTGAAACTTGGATCTCCCCCTCCAACTCTGTCACCCCTTCCTTCCCTCCCTCCTCCCTTGAGGAAATCTCCTCCCTGCTCTCCTCCTCCAGCCCTTCCACTTGCCCCCTTGACCCCATCCCCTCCTGCCTCCTGATCTCCATTGTTTCCACTGTCGCCCATTCCCTCCTGCACATCATCAACCTCTCCCTCTCTGACTCCTTTCCCTCTGCCACTGTCTCTCCTACCCTCAAAAAGTCCACTCTTGACCCCTCTGACCTTTCTAGCTACTGCCCTGTCTCACTCCTTTTGCTTCCAAGCTTCTTGAACATGTTGTCTACTCCCACTGCCTCGAATTCCTCTCAACTAACTCCTCCCTTGACCCCCCTCCAATCTAGCTTCCGCCCCCTTCACTCTACTGAAACTGCTCTCGCTAAGATCACCAATGATCTTCTTGTGGCTAAATCCCATCGCCTCTACTCCATTCTTCTACTCCTTGACTCTCTGCTGCCTTCGATACTGTTGACCACTCACTCTTGCTGGACTCACTTCACTCCCTTGGTTTCCGTTGCTCCATCTTCGACTGGTTCTCCTCCTACCTCTCTGACCGCTCCTTCAATGTGTCTCTTGCCAAATTCACCTCCTCCTCCCTTCCCCTCTCTGTTGGTGTTTGTCACGTAGGAACATAGGGTCACACATGTGTGATACTGGTCTACATGTAGACTACAAGTCTAGTAAATATGTAAAGCAAAAGGTTCAACATGTATGTAATGTTACAATTAAGAACTGTAAAACTCGATTCATGATGAAGCTCCAGGAAATGGAAAGACAGTTTGTGGATTCACCCCAGACTGATGGCCAGAGACATTTAAAATGCTAATGCAGGCAGCCATTGCCTACGTGCAAGAGACACAGAAAGCTGATAGAGAGAACAAAAGGAATTCTAGAAGCCTCGAGAAGATACAAGGGG
>QEPC01004292.1:703108-731692 GCA_003113815.1 Sphenodon punctatus | reverse complement strand
GGTGCTGGGAGCCAGGGCTCCTGGGTTCTCGGGGAGGGGAGTGGGGGCTACTGGGTTAGAGGAGGGGGTGCTGGGAGCCAGGGCTCCTGGGTTCTCGGGGAGGGAAGTGGAGGCTAGTGGGTCAGAGCAGGGAGTGCTGGGAGCCAGGGCTCCTGGGTTCTCAGGGAGAGGAGTGGGGGCTAGTGGGTTAGTGCAGGGGGAACTGTGTGTGGTAAAATAGAGGTTTGGAAATTCTGAGAGAGATGTCACTGCAAGTCACGCGATTTCAGTTGTGTTCAAAATGCTGGAAATGGAATGTGCATGGTAAAATTGGACTCAGGCTGTAACTGGGGTGCTTTACAAAGGATGGGTTCCTATGTTTTGGGTTTATAAATTTATTTATTTTAAGCTTGATGTGCATGTAGACTGTGCTTTCTTCCATCCGATGTTAACCCTGGGAACTCCTTGCTGCTGGGTTATGCCATGCCACTGGCCTACCGTCCCCCTGGCTCCGCCTACCATCGCCCTGGCTCCGCCTACTGTCCCCCAGGCTCCGCCCCTAGGCCCGCCAGCTGCAGTGCCCATCCAACATCAAAACCCACCAGCCACCCCTGCCTTCAGGGACAGTAAAACGGTTCCACCTCCACTCTGGCAGCCCCTGTGCTGCTTTGGAGGTCTCCTGGGAGGAGAGCACAAACGTGAAATGGCAGGAAGCAATTCTGTAGCTGGGACCTGCCTTCCGGTTGATTTATTATCCTCTCACACCGAGGATATTTCTCCAGGGGTGTGTGCCCAGAAGGGTGGGAATAGGACAGCTGTGGTAGTTGCGGATTTGATTATTAAGCTGGGTTGCTGGTGGTCATGAGGACCACATGGTAACTTGCCTGGTAGCGGACATCACACTACACATAGATAGAATCCTAGAGAGTGCTGGGGAGGAATCTGTTGTCATGGTCCATGTTGGTACCAATGACATAGGTAGATGTAGAACGTAGGTTCTGGAGACCAAATTTAGGCTTCTAGGTAGTAGACTGAAGTCTAGAACCTCCAGGGTAGCATTCTCGGAAGCGCTGCCTGTTCCACGTGCAGGACCCCAGAGGCAGGCGGAGTTTCAATATCTCAATGCGTGGATGAGACAATGGTGCAAGGAGGAAGGCTTTAGAATTATCGGGAACTGGGCAGCCTTCTGTGGAGGGGGGAGCCTATACAGACGGGATGGGCTCTATCTTAACCAGAATGGAACCTGTCTTCTGGCACTAAAATTTAAAAATGTGATAGAGCAGTTTTTAAACTAGAACCTGGGGAAAAGCCGACAGGCCCTGCGGAGTGCACAGTTTGGACTGTGGCATCTATGCAGGAGGATGTTAACTTAGGGGATTTAGAGTTGCTTAAGACTAAGGAAGGGATAAAAATTAAGGGACTTCAGGTGGAATTTGCTGGAGAACAGATAAATAACAATACCAGGGTGCCTGATACAGTCCCCTATAATGTGCACAGTAAGAAGAATAAAAAGAATACACATAAATGTTTATATGCAAATGCTAGAAGCCTAAAAAGTAAGATGGGAGAATTAGAGTGTATGGCGCTAAATGAAGATCTAGACATTATAGACATCACAGAGACATGGTGGAACAAGGATAACCAATGGGATGCCGTAATACCAGGGTACAAAATATATCGGAATGACAGAGTAGATAGAGTTGGTGGTGGGGTGGTTCTATATGTAAAAGATGACATTGAGTCAAGTACAATTAAAATTTTAAAGGATACAAACTGTTCCCTGGAATCTTTATGGATAGAAATTCCAGGTATAAAGCAGAAGAGTATTGCATAGGACTATACAATCATCCTCCTGACCAGGACGGAGAGACTGATAAATCAATGCTAAAAGAGATTAGATAGGCTACTAAAGTCGGCAACATAATAATAATGGGTGACTTCAATTACCACACTATTGATTGGGTGAATGTTTCCTCGTGTAAGGTACGGGGTCCGCCGGAGAGGTCAGTTGCAGAAAAAAAAAACCCAGCGAGACAGCACGGCACCACGGGGAGACTCGTATCCGCCCCTAGCAGAACCCCGACTCGGGGAAACCCCGTCAAAGCCGCAAACGGAGGCACATTCGTCGGCCACGCCCCCGACGCTGGCCGACGTCGGGGAATCCCCTCAGGCCATTGACAGCCCTACAGCAGCGGTGAGGCGCACGCCGGCCACGCCCCTGGGGCCGGCGCACATTGTGGGGATGCCCCCACCCCTGCCACAGCGTTCAGAATGCCTTCGGGCACGTACAGGGGTGGGTCTCACAGTATATAACCCAGCGCCGCAGAGGCAGCGGCGCTGGTGATTTCCTAGAGACCGGCCCCCTAGCGATTGTCTTTGAGTGCCTTCGAACGAGTGAGACTGAGCGTGGGTGTAGAGCGAGTGGACCTTCATTCCTGTGCCCTGAACCTTGAAGAGTGTGACCTTTGGCAGCAAGAGAGTGTGCATCCTGTGAGTGTATTCCTTCCTTCCCCTCCTGGGTGGCCCCTCCCCTGGCGTGAGTACTCCCTATTCCCTTTACCCTTTGGGGTTCCCCTTCCCTGGCCCCCCGCACCAGCCCTCACGTGTCCTCCTGTTCCCCCCTGGACCCCTTGGTGTATGTGCGATCTGAGTGGCAGGGTGTACCACGGGTTTCTGGTTGTCACTCGCCCTATGATGATAGGGACCCGGGCAGTGCGTTGCTTGCACTAGATCCCATTGGTCCACCCACTATCCTGACGGGCTTTCTCTCCGCTGGACGCGTGCCCCTAGCTTCGAACGTGAACCCGTGGTCGCGAGTGAACTGGTGCGTTTGGATCCCCTCTGCCCCTACCCCAGTCACAAATCACCAGCCCTTAATTGGCCCTAACCCGGGCTAGAGTAAAATGGATATAGCAGGCGAGATTAAACAGCTGATCCACTGCGTGCAATCTCTGGCAATTGAGGTCAAAGACCTCAAAACTAAGCAGGGGGAGATTGCTATGGTAGTGAATCAGATTCAAGGGGCCGCGGCCCCTGTCCCACCTCCTCCAGTAGTAGTAGCACCCCCGGCTCCCGTTATGGCTGCCCCCCGGGAGCCTAGAGCTCCCCAAATGGACAAGTTCCTAGGGGATAGACGGCTGTTCCAGGGATTCATGGCCTTATGCCGTCTTACGTTCACTCTGCAGCCTAACACCTATAACTCTGATCAAATGAAGGTAGCCTTTATTATCGGGAATTTGGGGGGTACCGCCCTGGAATGGGCTATGACATTATTAAATGGAAATAGCCCTCTATTGGAGGCCTATGAGGACTTTGTGAAAGAATTCACCTTCCTGTTTGATCACCCTCACCGCACCCAAGATGCGGAGACCCTAATTATGTCCCTCCGCCAAAGTAAGGGGAATATGTTGGACTATGTCACGCGGTTCCAACAGCTGGCCTTAGAATTACACTGGCCTAATAACGTGTTATGCGTAATGTTCCGTAAAGGCCTGTGTGATGAGATTAAGGACCAGCTTACCCTTGTAGCCCTCCCCGAGACTTGGGGGGCCATTGCTCATTTAGCATTGCAAATTGAGGAACGGTTAACCGAACGTAGAAGGGAACGACGCCAAGACACGAGAACCTTCCCTTGTAAACCCTTTCCTCTCCCCGGAACCCCTAAGGCCCCAGAGGCAGAGCCCATGCAATTAGGGGCATCCCGAGGTCCGTTAACGAAGGAGGAGCACGAACGCTGCCGTGCCTCGCGCTCGTGTTTCTATTGCGGGGAACCTTCACACTTCATAGGCGAATGCCCCGCCTTGTCACCCCACCGACAGGATCTGGGAAATGCCAGGAACTGAGACAGACCAGGGCCATTTCGGTTCTGAGCCAGTTTACAAACCTCGCACGAACCCCAAATGGCGATTCCCATTTTCAAGTGCTCATTACCCTCTCCATGTCTCCCCACAGCTCCTTGGTAACTTGGGCACTTATAGACTCCGGGGCATACGGGAACTTTATGAATAGGGAGTTTGCCCATGCCCGGGGATTCCCTACTCGGGTCAAGAACTTCCCGGAGTCCGTTCACTCTATTGATGGGTTCCCCTTAGTCTCTGGGCCTATAATGACCTCCACTTCCCCGGTCCGCTGTAACATTGGACAGCACACTGAATTCATTTCCTTCGATCTTGTATGTACCCCCTTTTTCATGTGGTCTTAGGAGCCTTGTGGCTCCGCGCCCACGATCCCCATATTGTTTGGTCTACGAGAACCATCCAGTTTTTGGCCCCCCAGTGTGTGAGGGTCTGCCTGCGGTTGAATCCACGGGCGCAGGGCTGCACCACTCTAAGTACCCCTCCATCAACGGGGACTGAGAACCCAGAACTGCTCCCCGAGGACTACCAGGACTTCCAGGATGTCTTCAGCAAGGTTCGGGCCTTAGAACTTCCCCCACACCGTCCGTACGACTGTCCCATTGAACTCCTTCCTGGAACCGAGACCCCTTTTGGATGAATCTATGCCCTGGCGGAGCCGGAGCTGCGGGCCTTACGACAATACCTGGACGATAGTCTTCATCAAGGATTTATTTGTCACTCGAATTCCCCCTCTGGGGCTCCAATCTTTTTTGTTGCTAAGAAGGATGGGGGGCTCCGGCCCTGCGTCGACTTCTGGGGCCTCAATAGTATCACCATCAAGAATCGTTACCCGCTACCCCTCATCCCTGAACTTTTGGACCGCCTTCAAGGGGCCCAGCTGTTTACGAAGCTCGACCTACGAGGGGCTTATAACCTGCTCCGAGTCCGAGCGGGAGACGAGTGGAAGACGGCCTTCCACACGCGTTATGGACTATTCGAATATTGAGTGATACCCTTTGGTCTCGCAAACGCGCTGGCGACCTTTCAGCATTTTATCAATGACATCTTTCACGACATTCTGGACGTGTACGTCATAGCTTACCTGGACGATATCCTTATTTATTCGTCTACGAAGGAACAACATGTGCAACACGTCAAGGAGTCCTGCGACGTCTGCGAGCCCACTGGCTCTACTGCAAATGGGAGAAGTGTCTGTTTCACATCACGTCGGTTAGCTTCTTAGGATTCATCATTAGCCCTACGGGGGTTATGATGGATCCACAGAAGGTTGAGGCATTACAAAAATGGCCACCCCCGAAAACGGTAAAAGCCTTGCAACGATTTTTGGGGAGTACAAACTATTACCGACAATACATCCCCCACTACGCCAAAATTACCACCCCCCTCACCCAACTCCTGAAGAAAAATGTCACATACCAATGGGGAACAGCCCAGCAGTTCAGCTTTGAATTTTTGAAGAAGGCTTTTACGTCTGCCCCTTTGCTTCAATATCCGGATTTTACTCGACTGTTTCATGTAGAGGCGGATGCATCCGGACAAGCTATTGGAGCCGTATTACTCCAAGCCGCTCCGGCCACCGAGAAGTTACTGCCCTGTGCGCCTATTATTCAAGGCAATTAACGCCCGCTGAAAGAAATTACAACATCCTAGATCGCGAGCTCCTCGCGATCAAGGTGGCGTTCAAAGTATGGCGCCACTACCTCGAAGGAGCGAATCACCCCGTCACGGTAGTCACCGATCACAAGAACCTCACCTTCTTGCAAACTGCTCACATTGCGAATGCCCGTCATGCACCGTGGGCTTTGTTCTTTGTCCGTTTCGACTTCAGAATTAAATACCGACCTGGATGCCTGCAAGTATTAGCTGATGCTTTATCTCGCTACTACGAGGAACGCCCAGGCCATCACGGGGTTCAGGGTCATATTCTCCCTGACAAGACCTTCGCAGCTACCTTTTTATCCCTTGCAGCCCTCCGTGAAGCTTCGGCCCAAGAACTCCCCGTAGGGGAGGACCCCGACGTAACCATCCAAGATGGGGTCCACCGTCGGAAGGGACTCATTGTCGTGCCCCCTTTGTGTCAAGCCCAGGTCCTCTGAGCGCATCACGAAGCACCGACAGCAGGTCACCCGGGAATTGAGCGGACGCAGCAGATGATTCAGAAGACCTTTTGGTGGCTGTCGTGAGCACAAGACACCAAGAATCATGTAACTAGCTGTGCCACATGTGCCCAAACCAAGGTTCCTCGCCAAAGGCTGCAAGGCCTACTTCAATTACGTTCCATACCTACGGGACCGTGGCAGCGGGTAGGCTTGGATTTCATTGTGGAACTTCCTCCCTCCTGCCAATACACCACCATATTAGTGGTGGTGGACCATTTTTACAAGATGGGTCATTTTATTGCCTGTAAAGGCCTGCCCACCGCTAGGAAAACAGCCTTGTTGTTTATACGTCATGTTCTCAAACTGCATGGAACTCCAAAAGAACTGGTAAGCGATCGAGGGACGCAGTTCACCTCCCGCTTTTGGAGAGCCCTGTTTCAAGCCCTTCAAGTGACACTAAGCCCTACGACGGCATACCACCCACAGGCCAACGGTCAATTAGAACGAGTTAACCAAAATTTGGAGCAATATCTGCGTTGCTATGTGAATTACCTGCAGGACGATTGGTATCGATGGCTTCCCTTGGCAGAGTTTACTTACAATAACGCCCCCAATGCGTCCATTGGGAACTCTCCTTTTTATGTAACGTACGGCTATCATCCACAGCTCGGGACAATAGAAACTCCCTCACCCTTGGTGCTGGCCACGGGAGCCCTTGTGCAACACATTCAGGAGGTTCAGGCCCTAACAAAACTTATCCTCCAAGAGGCCTGACAAAAGTATAAGACCCAGGCCGATAAACATCGACAAGACACGCCACCCCTTCACCCAGGAGATCTAGTGTGGGTTGATCGACGCCACTATCCCTCCTCATGTCCATCGGCCAAACTAGCGGCCAAATTCATTGGTCCCTATCCAGTACTGCGACGTGTTAATGACGTTACTTACATGGTTCAGCTCCCACCACATGTGCGTATCCACCCCACCTTTCACATTTCCCTTTTAAAAAAGGCCACCGTTTGCCGTCCCATACAAGTGACCCCTGCCCCGGGACCTATTTCCCAGACTCCTTTGGGGCCTGAATACGAAGTACGGGCCATTTTAGACTCCCAGATTCTCCGTGGTAGGCTCTATTATCTCGTTGACTGGGTAGGCTATGGCCCGGATGAGCGCTCTTGGGAACCCGCTGCACAGGTTTCCGCACCTCGTCTATTGCGTACCTTTCATCTGCACCACCCGTGCCGCCCGGGGCCGGTTTCGGCCTCCTTTCGGCGGCCTCAAGGGGGGGGGGTATTGTAAGGTACGGGGTCCGCCGGAGGGGTCAGTTGCAGAAAAGACCCCCCCCCAGCGAGACAGCACAGCACCACGGGGAGACTCGTATCTGCCCCTAGCAGAACCCCGACTCGGGGAAACCCCGTCAACACCGCAAACGGAGGCACATTCATCGGCCACACCCCCGACGCTGGCCAACGTTGGGGAATCCCCTCAGGCCATTGACAGCCCTACAGCAGCAGCGAAGTGCACGCCGGCCATGCCCCCAGGGCCGGCGCACATTGTGGGGATGTCCCCGCCCCTGCCACGGCATTCAGAATGCCTTCGGGCACGTACAGGGGTGGGTCTCACAGTATATAACCCAGCGCCGCAGAGGCAGTGGCGCTGGTGATTTCCTAGAGACCGGCCCCCTAGCGATTGTCTTTGAGTGCCTTCGAACGAGTGAGACTGAGCGTGGGTGTAGAGCGAGTGGACCTTCCTTCCTGTGCCCTGAACCTTGAAGAGTGTGACCTTTGGCAGCAAGAGAGTGTGCATCCTGTGAGTGTATTCCTTCCTTCCCTTCCTGGGCGGCCCCTCCCCTGGCGTGAGTGCCCCCTATTCCCTTTACCCTTTGGGGTTCCCCTTCCCTGGCCCCCCGCACCAGCCCTCACGTGTCCTCCTGTTCCCCCCTGGACCCCTTGGTGTATGTGCGATCTGAGTGGCAGGGTGTACCACGGGTTTCTGGTTGTCACTCGCCCTATGATGATAGGGACCCGGGCAGTGCGTTGCTTGCACTAGATCCCATTGGTCCACCCACTATCCTGGCAGGCTTTCTCTCCACTGGGCACGTGCCCCTAGCTTCGAACGTGAACCCGTGGTTGTGAGTGAACTGGTGCGTTTGGATCCCCTCTGCCCCTACCCCGGTCACACCTCGGGGCGGGACGTGGAGGTCAAATTTCTGGATGCCATAAATGAATACTTCCTAGAACAGCTGGTTCAGGAACCAATGAGAGGAGGAGCTATTCTAGATCTAGTCCTGAGTGGCACGCAGGACCTGGTGCAAGGAGTAACTGTGGAGGCGACACTAGGCAATAGCGATCATAATATGATCACATTTGACATAATTTCTGGCATGAGAAAGACAAACAAAAAAGTACAGCAGTAGCATTTAACTTTAAAAAGGGAGACTATGACAAAATGAGGAAACTAGTTAAAAAGAAACTAAAAAGCACAGTTGCAAGGGCTACAAGTTTGCAAGAGGCATGGAGGCTGTTTAAAAGCACCCTTCTGGAAGCCTAGATTAAATGCATCCCGCAAGTTAAAAAAGGAAGTAGGAAGACCAAAAGTCTTCCACTATGGCTAAATGAGGAGGTGAAGGAAGCTATTAGAGCCAAAAAGGCATCCTTTAAGAAGTGGAAGGCTAGTCCCAATGAAAATAATCTGAAAGAGCATAACACTGGCAATGTAAATGTAAAGTGTTAATAAGGCAGGACAAGAGAGATTTTGAAGGGAGGCTTGCTAAAGAGGTAAAAACAAGCAACAAAAACTTTTTCAAATACATCAGAAGCAAGAAGCCTGCTAGGGAGTCAGTTGGGCCATTAGATGACAAGGGAGTAAAAGGGGCGCTCACGTAGGATAAGGACATTACAGAGAAGCTGAATGAGTTCTTTGCATCGTCTTCACTGCGGAGGTATTTGGGGAGGTACCCATACTAGATCCTTGCTTTGTAGACGAGGAATTGGAAGAGCTGTTACAAATCAATGTGAAGTTGGAGGATGTTCTAGGGCAAATTGACAAACTGAATACTAACAAGTCACCAGGGCCAAGTACGTGCACCTGAGACTTCACATCCGCTTGAATGTTATTTATCCCTTGTCTCTCCCTATGTCCCCTCTCCTTGTCTCTCCCTCCGTGTCTAATAGATTGTAAGCCATAGGCAGGAATCACGTCTATCTTATTGTTCTGTAAAGCACCAGGTACACAGCTGGCGCTATACAAATGCTTATAATAAAATAATAATAATAATAATAATAATAATAAATAATTAATTAATTATTTTTTGAATTTATTGTGTAGCTGAAGCCATAGCATAACAAATACAAACATAATTGCATTAGGAACATATAAGTGACCAGTGCAAAATATAGTACATACAAACATACAAAACATAGTGATTTAAAATAATTATTAAACTAAGGTAAAATAAAATTTGTCATCTGATCTCAAAATTGACCTGAGTTCTAAACATTTGTGCTTGCCTTTCAGACCTTACAACCCTTGTATCCTAAGATTTATTTGATAAGAGCAGGTCTTCATTAGGGTTTTCAGTTATTGTTATTGGGTTTGTGGGACCTTCTCAGATCAGTAAGGGGCAAAGGAAATTATCAAAAGCAGTATATGAGATATACCTAGTAATAAACAGATCTTAGCCTAGTAAAAAGCTACAGGCTACAATTTTTAAGGGTCCAAGGGCAAGGCGATATGCCCTAGAAAGAATTTCCTAAATTGAACCGCCCTTGTTAAAAACATGGCGGATTTCTTTATATCATCAATTTTTGGACTGCCAAGTATGATGGCAAGAAGAGTATGGTCTGATCTACCAGGGTATTTCTCAATAATGGCTCCTAGATATTCCTGTCTCAAGGCATAATATAGATGGCAGTGAAGGAAAATATGTTCTACCGTTTCCACCTCCAAATTGTCAAATGGACATAGCCGGTGGTCGTAAGGTATGCCTCCAATTCTACCTTCCAGAACAGCGGAGGGTAGAGCATTTACTCTGGCAGAGTGGAGCAACTGCCTTGCCCTCCCTGAGATAAGGGCCACAAGGTACTCAGCTACCCGACCCTTCTCAGGAATCCACCGGAGATAGTCACGGACATGGGGAGATGATCCCATGCTGTCAATTTCCAACTGACGCCCCATGTCCCCAGAACGTCCTAAAATCTCACCTCTGATCGCAGTTGGAGGTTTGTGAAGGAGATACTCTGGGGAAAACCCCATTTGCCTTACTTGCAGGTTCACCTTCTTGGCCCACTGACCGACATAGGTATCCTCCTGGAGATCCCTCAGTAGTTGTGATCCCTGGGTGAAGTTTAGTTTGATCCAGAATTTTAATACAGCTTCACCTGCTATCTGGGACCCAGGTTTCTGTCCCAGTTCCGAACGCACTACTGCCAACGGGGTACCCCGCGGGGACCCCAGGATCCTTTGAGTGGACCCCATCTATCTGAGCCTGGCAAACAGGGGCCCACAGTTCAGCTCCATAAAGGAGTTGAGATCGAATTTTGCTTGTGTGAACCTGCAAAGCAGGGAGTACGGCCATTCTTCCCTGTTTACAGAAAAGGCCAGTAATAGATTTAGCCGGGGCTTGCACTGTTTTCAGCGCCCTGTCGACATGATGTCGCCAGCTGCAGGATCTGTGAAATAGGATCCCCAAATATCGGAAAGCAGGAACCTGTTGGATAGGGGTACCCTCAATTTGCCAGGTCTGGGTTTTTGTCTTGGAAGAGAAGACTAGGACCTTTGATTTTTCATGATTAATAATTAAGGAATTTTTATGACAAAATGCTGCAAAAGCTTGTAGCTGCCGATTGAGTCCTAGTCGCGTCTGAGAAAGTAATGCGACATCATCTGCATAGCATAAGCATCCGATGGACCTTGATGCCAACCTGGGGGGAAAGAAGCTTGGATCCGCCATAGTCGAAATTACCCTGTTGATAAAGTAATTAAATAAGGCCAGGGCTAGAACGCAACCCTGTCTTACCCCCTTGGTGGTGGGGACTGTGGGAGTGACATGTCCCTGCTGGTCTAACTTTACCACCAGACAGGTGTGTTCGTATAGTGAATGAATCAGGGCCAAAAGGCGCCTGTCTATAGTAGAAGCCTGCAACTTTCCCCACAAGGCATCTTGGTCCACCGAATCAAATGCAGCCCTAAGGTCCAAAAACGCCATGTACAGTGCACCATTATGGGCCCTGTACTTGGCTGCCAAGTGATGGAGAATGTGGCAATGTTCGGTAGTAGAATGGCCTTGCTGGAAACCAGCCTGCTCTGGGGCCAATGCTTCAGTCTGGGTCATCCATTCACTCAGTTTCCCCAATAAGTATTTAGCATACAGTTTGGCCACAACTGAGAGCAAGCTAATAGGGCAATAGTTAGCTGGATCTAATTTACTTCCTTTTTGTAAATAGGGATAACCACTGCCGTGTCCCAGGCTCTCGGTACTTGGCCAGTGTTACTAATGGCAGTGAAAAGAATCGCCAAAATAGGCAGCCACCAGGCCTTATGAACCTTCAGTTGTTCTGGTCATATGAGGTCCAGGCCTGGTGCGCGATTATTGCTGCAAGAGTCTATCAGTGGCTCAACCTCGTCCTCTCTAACGTGAGGCCACAAGGGAGCCTCCTCTGGGATGTTGATTTCAGTGACCTGCGATCAATTTTCTCTTGTATCAGCAATATTGTAAAGGTTCTTATAATAGGCCATCCAGACTGTTGATGGAATATGTATAGTAGACTTGGGTCTCTGGGACTCCCCTGTCGAAATATTGGTTAAATGCCAAAAACGTCTAACGTCCCCCTGATTGGCTGCTTGCAAGAGATTCTTCCATTGAGTGTCCCAAAAGCCCTTTTTCATGTTGCCAATTAGTTTCCTATACTGTGTCCTGTATATTACATAATTGGAGAGCAGAGCATTAGCTCCGTATTATCTTCTATAAGAACGGTATATTTCCTTTAAGTTACGTCTGGTGTCTCGACACTCTCTATCAAACCATGGCTGGTTAACCCTATTAATTGAGGGAGCCGGGAAAGAAGCCAATTCCTTTAAGCGATCATTCAGCCCTGCTGTCAACTGGGCATATAGATCCAAGACCTTTGCACTTGTGGTGGAGGAAAGAAGCCTGTCCTGAAGTGAAATGGCATGGGGCTGCACCACATAGTCTCTTAGGGATCGCTCCACCTGGGGGCCTGGACTTGTTCAAACTGCTCCACTTCACATTGGGGACCTGGGGCTTCTTGGGAGTAGGTATGTTTTAAAGATGAAATAGGAAATCTAATAATGGCATTCACCCCAGAGTTCTGAAGGAACTCAAATATGAAATCGCAGACCTACTGCTAGTAATTTGTAACCTGTCACTAAAACCTGCCACTGTACCTGAGGACTGGAGGGTGGCAAATGTAACCCCAATATTTAAAAAGGGATCCAGAGACGATCCTGGAAACTACAAACCAGTAAGCTTGACATCTGTGCCGGGCAAAATGGTGGAAACCATCATTAAGGACAGAATTAAAGGGCATGTTGACAAACATGGCTTAATGGGGAAGAGTCAACATAGGGTATTTTCAGATGTTACGATCCCATGCTCAACCACAGTGAATTCCCACATGGTGAGCAAGTGCCCTCACACCTGTGCTCCCCCATCAACAGTTAACAGTCACCTATGTTGCAGTTCGCAGCCTAAGTGATTTGTCTAAAGTCTCACAAGAAGAGTGTGGTAGAGCCAAGAGTTGTACCCAAATATCCAGAGTCCTAGTACACACCACTCTTCTCTTTATGGTTCTCTTTAAGGGAACTCTAGCGAGGAGTCCCTGGCCTCACTTCAGGGTTTAGGAGTGAAACATTATACTTGGCTTTTTCTTTTATTTTGCAGGGGGTGATTCCATTCCATTTTTAATTTACATCCCGCACTCTCCCACCACAGACGGCTCGAGGCGGCTAACTGCATAAACAAAATACATAATAAACACATAGTGCAACAATGCACCAAAACTATATCAAAAAGCAATCAATAATAATACAAAAAACCCTACATTTCATTTACAATTCTAACAAACCCCAAAACCGAATACAACAGCATTTCAATACATATCATCCCCCCTTTCCCCCCGTTAATTACCAACCTAACCAACCTCCATCCTCAGCTACTTTCTATCCCCTCCTTGCTGCCACCAGGGAGAAGCCCTCTCCCCACCCTCCTGCTCTCACCAGCAGGGAGGGTCCTTGCCATCGCCCACTCCCCACATCAGTGGGAGCGACCCGGAAGCCGGCCTCTCCAAGCCCCACCCCCTCCCTAAAAGCAGAGGAGTCAACAGCCTGTCTTGGGCACCAGCTGGAGCAGATCTTCCCCTGCCATTTTGACGGGTACGCTGACCCACAACATCTGCAGAGCGTCCTTGATCCAAGTCCACGGGTGGAGGGACTGGTGGTGCAAGCCCCCAATGGTAACCCTTGTGAAGGGGGGGGGGGTCAGGCAAAAGGTACCCTCAGCCCCTATCTCCACGGGGGAAAACGGATGGAGGACGCTCTCATCCACAGTCTCGAGGGGGGGGGGGGAGCTTGTCCCAACAACCCCCCACGTTCATCCTCTGCCCCCACCTCAGCATGTCACCTCCATCACAGCTAGCCTCGGCGTTGCTGTTCCTTCTACCTCCACCTTTGCTGCTGGCCAGAATCCCACCTTGGGTGTGGCTAGGGTGTCCTGCTGTTGCTTCTGCCATGGTGATGCAGAGAAAGAAGCTCAAATCTTTGGTGCCCATGTGGCTGGTGTGTAATGAGTACTTGGAATTCTTTGACTTTACAGACTCTAGGCACGAAATGGCAATCTGGAACAAGAACTGAGCAACCTTCTCACCTGCCAGTTCAGAAACTGGCTTTTCAGTCATATCTTCTATTCTTGACCCATTGGAGTCAATGGGAATTTTGTTGGCGTAAAATCAGCAGGATTTGACTCGGTGTCTCCCCGCCAAAAATTGACAGCTCAAAACAATATGGTGGCTGAACGGCCTAAAATTCCCCACATGGATTGACCTAAACTAATGACGTGTAGTAAAGAATCCTTAGAACAATTTTAAAATAACCAGTGGGCCATGCCAAACATTACAGAGAAATGTTGACTTGCATTACTAAAAATTCTTACATTTCATTATGCTTAACCCATAGAGTCAAGACATTTGATGCCAAAGTAGAAGCATAACCTGAGACAGCAGTGATGAAAAGCTTGCAGTACACAGGCAAGGGGCTGTGGGTTGGCACTGCAGAAAGATGCTGGCTTTGTAAGGAGAAGTGGGGAAATCATGCTACAGGGACAGAATAGATGGTTGAGTGACTGCTCAGGGCAGGGGAAGTGAGGGGAGAATCTAGACCATGAATTTGGCCCATAGATCCAGCGACTCTTCTGCTGGAGTGCCCAGCATCAACTCTGCTACTTCTTCCTGAGCACACTTCTTCAGCACTCCATGGGGGAAAAGGCTGAATTCAGGAGCCAGATCCAGGGACCGGAAATGGGGAGGCAAATAAAAACTAAACATGGACAAGATTTGGCTGACAGGCTGAGAATTTCCTGCCCCTGCCTTAGAATATGCTATGGGTGGGAGGCATCCAGTGGTGTTTCCTTGAGCTAAACTTTGTGGGGGAAGGATGCTGGATGCCCTTGAGCAAGCCAATAAGCTTTACTCCCATGACCCTGAAACTGTAGATGGAGGAAATTTATGGGGATATGTCCTCCATTAGTACACCCAGGGAGACATCTCTTAGACTGTTTTTAAACAAGACGCTCCCACTCATGTCTATCCAGTGGCTGACAGTGGGAGCATCCTGTCTGAATGGGGAGGTGCATGGGTGTGCAAGTCCGCGACTCACACACCTCCACCCATCTCTCCACACATCCCGCCCCATGCATGGAGCTACCAGCGAAAAGGCAGGCTGCTCCATGGGTGGAGACAGGTGTGCACCCATCTGCTCCCTCCTCCCACGCACAGCCCCTGCAGTGGTGCGCCACCTGCTGCACCGGACCCCCCCGCCCCCAGTGATCCATTTAAAAACAGCCTTAGTCCAGTGTGCATCAAATGTACTGAAACCACCCTGACTACTTCTGAGAGCCACCTTTCCTAATGCTTTAATGCTAGTCCCTTGTTCAAACTTCAGTGCAAAGCTTCCCATCCATAGCCACATGCTGACCTGTGCTATGCCACTGATGAGCAAACAGTAGATTTTCCAGCTGTGGAACTGCTTCCATAAGCTGCTCTGCCAACATGCAGCACAATTTCAGGAATATTAACAAAAAATTAGGAAACTCCACGATATCTGCCTTTGTATTTGCTTTGTTTTGTTTCCAAATTTCCCCCGTGACCTCTGATAAGAAAGTGGCCTGCTGGAATGACACTAGACTGCTAGGAGCTCTTGTGGGACAACATCTTATCAATGGCCGAGCATGGGTTGCCTCCCAGTCTGGAGTGCCAGCGCAAATTTACCCAGGCTGGTATGTTGGCATCCATCTCCGAACCTTTGGCTTTATGGGTTTTTTAAATCTTCCTCTGCAAAACGAGGGCATCACTTGAGGTCCTCACAGACGCCACTAACTCAGTTGACTTAACAGAAATATGTCCAAATGAAAATAAAGGATTAAAAAAAAAAAAGTCCTGAAAGAAACAAAGAAAGAAATGTTGGAAATTATATAAATATATATATTTCCTGAGTGCAGCTTTGTTTACCTTGGTTTTGATTGTTCAAGGAGTTGTTTTTGGCCTCTCCTCTTCCATTCTTAGGTTATCTCAGTCTAACAAGGGCTGTATTCGCATTGCAGTGTTTGTTGGCAATGAAGAATTAACAGGGAGGGCTAGTGATGCTTTGTGGTGCCAGCTGGCAACAGGCGGTGCGATTGCTGTCAAATGGTTAGTCATAGGGTATTAACAAATGAACAGGGGGGTGTTCACCTGCTCATTTATTAAGCCCCCACCGGCCATGTGGCCACCACCCACTGGACATGCAGCCGCCACTCGCGGCAGAATCCTGGAGCCTGCGTAGCTCACCATGCAGTGAATGCAGACTAAACTATGCCAACATGTCAATTTCCCATCATTTAGGTTGAATGCAGCTTCCTTGCGTCCAGGTCTGCCAGCACCATTGAGTCGCGGATGAAAAAGCCTAGAGTGCTCCACAGAGCTATCACTTCCGACTCCTCTCCCCACTCTTGATCTCACTGACACGCACGTAATGTCTACCTTAAAAGCCCAATGCACCATTTTCAAACATGCATTCTCCCAGCTCTTCCTGGTTGGCTTGGCAGTATGTGTCCGACACTTGCTCTTTCCCAGCTGTTGCATTCTCCATAACGACTTGCAGAGGATTATCATCACTGGGGCCATGGCTCAAACCGACAGCCAGGCAACAACCAAACCCACTACAACCACTGCCCAATCATCCACAGCTGGATCCTAGGCATGCCTCCCACTCCTGACCGCCATCATATCTACACACTTTCTGAGAATAGTTTGCCACAGCTCAAATCAATAGACAGGCAACAACCAGCATCACTGGTTGGTGAAATACTTAGTTTCTGCATGGCTTGGGGGTGGGGCGCCCTTTCTTTGTTATTGGTAGATGAAGCAGGGCACGACATGGCGACTGCGTGGTTTCAGATGAATCAGAGAGCAGCAGAGGGGCACGCGTAGTCAATAAAATGGAGACTTATCCCTATCTTCTCTGTGTATTTAAACTTGGTGCTCCACAATGCATTGTGGTCTGATGACAGTGGTAATATGATTGCCCCACAGTCATGTGCTCCTAGATACCATAGAGGCAGGAAATACCTAGAAAGTCTGTCAGGTCTTGCCGTTGGACTCTGTGGAGCTAATCACTGGGATAGTCGTTCAGACAGACATTAGCCCGGGTTAGTTTAACACCCAGTTGTTATAAAACACAGTGAATTGGGTTTTATAACACCCTGATATTTTTGTTATCCTGGGCTAATAATCACTATTGACAGCATTTAGACAGACATGTCTCCCGGGATTAAAGTTGTAATCCCGGGATAAATGTCCATCTGAAAATGCCCTAAATGCCTATCCTGGGATAGTCAACTACCCTGGGATTAGTATCACAGAGTGTTATGGAAAGAGCTGACATCCTCTCTGCAGTTCTGTCTCTATAGTATCAAGTAGCACATGACTGTTGGGCGATCATATTTCCTCCGTCATCCTTGAACAATGCATTGTGGAGCGCCAAGTTTAAATACCCACAGAACAAAGGGATGAGTTTCCATTTTCTTCAACTCAGAAATCAGAAAAATGAAGAAAATCAGTTTTTCTTGAGTCTCAGAAATCAGTGCACTGACTGGATGAAAAGCACCACGGGATTGATATTCATCCCAGATACTCTCAAACTGGGATAAAAGCAGTGTGCTGTTCAACTGAACTATCCCGGGATAGAAATGTCTGTGTAAAACACAAGCCACTTGTAATCCCTGGATAACAATTCCAGGATAATTTTCTCCTAATCCCAGGATGATGTGTCTGTGTAAAAACGTTCGCAGATGCTTGCTCTCAGTGTAATTCACTAGAGATATAGGCCAGGCCTGTGAATCACTGAAGTTCCTTATTATTTATAATACCTAGTGGTTCCAACTAAGATCAAGGCTCCATGGTCTGAGGTAGCAGAGCAGGGCAGCAGTGCCCTATCTACTACACAGCACTACCTCCTCAGTACAGTCCTTCTGGTGACCCCTCTGCACCAGGACTATCTTCATGTTTTTGGAAGCCCTCAGCACAGTGTCAAATGTGAGGCTCTGTCTTTGGAAAATTTTTTTTTTTTAAAACTCATTTTTGTGTCTCAAATTTGATTGAAAATCAAAACATCCTTGCTTTACATTCACCTGTTACATATTATAGCAGAATCCCTGTTTGTTTGGTTAAGGAAATATTGCTGCTTAGATTTTTGGACAGTGAAGTCATGACTTGCTTATTTGAATTTTGTCATATTTGTATGCTCATGCTTTGGGTTGGCTCCCTGTGTGAGTCTGCATGTCACACATGCCTTGTTCTGAACTGGCCGATGGGTCTTGGGGGGGCCTTTCAAACTGAGGGCCCAGAGCCTGCGCCCCCGGAGCCCATACATTAAGATGGCACTCCTCTGCAGAGAAGAGAATTTTTGTCCTGGGATTCCCAATTCCCAATGTTAACAAATCATGAACCAGGTCCCCCCAAATTGCTATATATATCCTTTCTGGAACACTCAGGCCTGTCTAGGCACCATATTTTATAAGGCACTCCTGCCTACATCCTGGCAAATGCCATTCCTTCACCAGTGTTCAGCAGCACCAGTGCCTCTCCCCCACGTAACCTGATGAGTTCCTGTTCCTGTGCATTAAGTTACAAACTCTACAACGTTAAAGCAAAAATGCTGACAAGATCGATTACAAAGTGTATACAAATAGGGGAAAGAAAGTTAAATCTTTGTGCCAATAGACTTATCCCTGAGCACCTGATGGGTTTGCAGAACAATGCAGGGAGGGAAAGTGTGTAAAGTATTTATGACAGTTGTGGATTTGGGATGTGTAACTGCTCTCTGGGAGTTAATCCCAGATATAAGAGCAATTTAAAGAGACAGTTTAGGAGTGTGGTTTAGTTCAGGAGCAGCTGCAAAGGATGAACGACAGCCTATAACAATGAATCCTACAAGGGGCTCCTGTTTTGTCATGAAATGTTGCGTTCAATAAACCCATTACACACATCTGCCAAAGAATAGGCATGCAGTGTTCTTCACCACAGCTCAACAGACCTGCCAGACTCTTACTGAGCAGTCACGTAGGACACCTGGATTATTTTTTTGGAGGGAGGGAGAGTAGCAAGTGCTGAAATTTTCTTAGTGCAGTACTTCCCATAATTTAGGATAAAAACAGATGTGACGGTGGCCTACTTTGACCCGCTGTGGCCAGGAACCACCGGCACATCTGTTTTGGTGCCGCTAGATATTGGCTCAGGACTGCCCTGAGGCGGGTAGGTGGCTAGCCCGGGTTGTGTCCTCAGAAAATCTCCAAGGTCACAGTCTGGGCTAACGACCGCCTGCATGGGCCAGAGTGGGCCAGCATATCTGTTCTGCCCGCCTTACCTGCTACGGGTCAGGGGCTGCCATGGCCAGCCACTATGGCTGACTCATTGGCTGCCTGTCATGGTAGGGATGGGGTGCTGGGAGCAGGGCATGGGCAGGGCCACCCGCCTGCCCATTCGTTGAGTTCCCTGCCCTACCCGGGCTATGCAGGCGGCAGGGTGGCTCTCCGGCCGTGGGCACGTTTGTTTGGTGCCCTGGTCCAGGCCATACAGACTGCAGTTTCCCACCCCGGGACAGGCTGGGGAGCTGCCACACCGCCTGCATGTCTGTTTTTACCTGTATTCTGCTAATGCACTTCAGTGTGTGGCACTGCAAGTAAACAGCCCCAGCCAGTGTAATATGGGCTCCTCCTCTCAACTGTGAACTTGAGGGAAACCTCCAGCTTCAATGAATTCTGTCAAATGGGAATTTTGCCAGTCATTTGCCTATGGGTTTTGACAGTGGTTCATGCAGTAGGATGAGAGGACTTTTAGATTGGTGAGTGACCAGCAATTTAGAGAGTTTTTACACAAACGTTTGCCAAGGAGCAATCAGCCTTTGCTTTGTTTTTTATACTGGTTTCCTGCCTCTGTTACTTGACAAATATTGGTTTGTCAAGTAGTAAGTAGCTACTCCTTAAACTTCAGCAACAGGCTAGTTGAAAAGCTGTAGCAACAATTTCATGTAGAGTAATGGAGTAGCTTGGGTCAACTTCAGGTATGCCATGGACCTGCAAGTCTACAAAGGAAGAGCTCCAGCAGGAATTACCACACTGGTTGAAAGGAGATGCTAAAGTGTAGTCCCATGCTGCTAAGTGAGGAAGAGTGCTGTGTTGACATGCTACCTGACCAGCTGCTACTTGGTAGATATTTTATGTACAAATGTGCTCAGGAATATAAGTTTGGGGTTGGATGGGAGATGAACAGCAGATCATGAGCATGTCTCACTGGCCAGTGCCACCTCTCAGCATGCTTAATATAAGCTCTGGTTTGTACAACTCTGTTTTACCTACTGCCTCACATATTCCTAATGAAAGAATTTGGATTGCTTTAGCTCTCACATGTACACCCCCCAGTCTTTGCCTCAAGCAACTGTATCCAGGTAAACCACACAAGCTTCACAATTTCCTAGTCCAGACCAGACCTCAACTTTTTGTCTTTCTCCTATCCTGTACCATGAGAAATACCCAGGTCTTGAATGGAGTGAAGCAGCATTCATCTAACGCAAGCGCAGCCATTAGCTGCAAGGTTATGACAACCTTGAGAACACAATTCCAGCTCTAATCCCATTAAACAGGTTGAATGTACTTTCCTCAAACTTTTAATAAGGTAACATGTGCCTGGATAACTAGATTTCCTGCCCACCTCTCAGGAAGCTGCTATTGATGATGATTTGGAAGGCACGATAACATAATCCTATTTGGATGTCCTGGGTGCACGCACCACCTGGCAACTATTGATATCGAGTTAGGAGAATGAAGATGGATGGATGGTCTGAGAGAAATATTCAATTCAATTGTTTCCTTCCGAAAGGTAATAACCTGATAAGTAACCAAGTTACTCTCCCTTTGTTGCCACCATCTCCGTTCCCAGATATTTTTATTTGGTTATTTCTATTTTTCTGTTCAGCACCAGTTTGGAGATGGATTACTCGTTCTTTCCCCCTCGAAATCAGCAACTTTGCTGGTTTAGGCTGAGGAAACTCAACTGAACAGGGACGTTGGGGCCCTAAGCAAAACGGTGGCATGAGCTGCTCCCAAATCCTTGTAGGTCCTTCACAGGCCAGGCTCTGTGGGCCTGTATTTCATGCAAGTGCTCACAGTCATATTGTCATTTCAGGTTTATTCTTTACCTTTGGTGAAAATAACTGAGACATTAGCCTGTATTAACAGGAGTCACCTGCTTCTCCGGTAGGTCACCGCCAGGTGTTTGCCTGCTACAGGCTCAGGGCGGGCAGCTGCTACAGGATGCACGGGCCAGCAGCAGTCAGTGATGCAGCCTGGGCAAAGTTCCGGTCACCCGGGCTACAGGTCTCCCTCCTGTGTATTCAGGCCCCGTCCTACTGCTAGATGAGGTCAGAGGATCGGGCCTGGAGGAGTGCTATCACCCCAGCTGCTAAAAAGCTGAGGGGAGGGGGCTGTGGAATACCCCCAATCTCTGGAGTGCACGTCTTTCAGGACTTCTAAAAAAACCTCCAGCAACCCAACAATCCTCTTCAGTTTTAAAATCTTAAGTGGGATTTAAATGGCACACAGGTTTGCTGCTGTCTGTCTGGACAGATCTAAATGTCACCCTATGAGAAGAAATCTTCCTAGCTCATATCCAAACTGTATGCCAAGTAGACTTTGACCTTCGTCCAGTTTCTCCACCATCAGCATTCTTAGGGGAAAATACCAGTGGCCATTGTCCATTCATAGTGGCACCTTGCTGGTTACTGGCATCAAAACTAAATGGTGGAACATCAAATTATCTTACATTTTTTACAACTGTGTAAAGCAGAAGGATTCATTGTTGTTTAAAAATATGGTAGATTCTTCCATGGTTTTAAGTTTGTTTCTAAGCAAAATTCCTCCTCTTCTCTTGCTTCAGAGATCCTGTTAACAATCATTTCCCTCTGCCAATATTACCAGAACACCTTTCTTTGCTTAAAATATCTCTCTGTGTGTTTCCTGAATCTTTTTTTTTCCACACACACTTCAGAACATTCTGCTCACAATCCAGTGAAAAGCATTTGATGCATCCAGAAGTTCCTGGGAGCTGGCCTTTAGTTAGTGTTACTCAAAGGGGTTTTCAAACACTGGAAATGTCTCCATCTCCACCATTTTCTTTCTTTCTTTCTTTCTTTCTTTCTTTCTTTCTTTCTTTCTTTCTTTCTTAAAACTAAAGCTGGCACAAGCCCACTAAAGTTCATGCAAAGTAGGGGTGTGCACCAGGCCCCCATGTTGTTTTCATTTTTTGTTTTTGTTTTTGTTATTCAAAAATGTCATTTTGTAATAGTTATTAATGACAATGTCGTTTTCGTTTTCATTGTCGTTATCGTTTTTGTTATTATTTTTGGTATCGGTTTTGATATTGTTTTTGTTATCAGTATTGATATCTTTTTTGTTATCGGTATCGATATTTGTTGTTATTGATATCGTTATTGATATCGGTACCATTTCAAACAAAGATTTTATTTTTGATATCAGTATCATTATTGATTCCTGTGCATATAATATTTATCTAAAACTAAGGGAGACAGGAAGAGGAAAGGAAAACTATCTATTATCTAATCAATTATCTATATAACTATTCTAATCTAATCTATATGTCTATAATATATATCTATATCTAATCTATACTACCTATCTCTATATAATGTACAGGGGGGAGAAGGGCAGGGAAAGGGAGAAGGTTAAATGTAGGTTATGAAGAAGGAAAGGTATTGATGGTAATACCTAACAAATAAATAAATAAACAAACAAACAAACAATACAATGAGGGCTAGGGAGGATTTTTTATGTGCAAGCACCACAGTTCTGTAAACGCAACCTGACAAGCAGAACTCTCAAACAACGGAAAGAAAAAACCTGGCCCTCCCATTATAAAGGGTTGCAGTACCCTCCCCCAGAACCCCTCTAATTGGTTGTGGGAGGCAGCAGGCATTGAGCAATCACAGAGTCCCATGAGACTGCTCGGGACCGCTTGTGCTGTTCATTGGCCAGGGATACATCCATCAGATACTGCTGAGCTGCTCACCCCTCCCAACACAGGCACAGTTCAAGAGTTCAACCCTGTTAAGACTCCGAGATATCTGCTCCGTCCTCCCTGCTCTACATTTCCCCTCCAAAACCCAACTGCCACAGCACTAATAATAATGACAATGATAACGACATTGTCGTTTTTGTTTCTTGTTATTGTTTTTATCATTTTTGATATTGCTTTTGGTATCATTTTTGGTATGGTTTTTGATATCGATATCATTATCGATATCGGTATCGTCGGTATCGCTATCGGTATCAATATCGTTACCATTATCGGTATTCTCGGTTTTCATTTTTGGTATTCTCGGTTGTCGTTTGGTTTTTGTTATTCTCTGTTGTTTTCATTATTGCAATAACGAAAATGGCAATTTTTGTTATCGTTATTGTAATAATGAAAATGACATGCACACCCCTACAAAGACTCCCATCATAGTGAATGTTTTCTCTGAAAGCTCTTGGGCAGGGACCGTGTCTATCTTATTCTCTGTAAAGCACCAGGTACATCGCTGGCGCTATATAAAAACTTATAATAAAATAATAATAATAATTAATAATATAATATCCACTATGAATATTCAGTCAAATTAAGCTGTGAAGGGGCCCGGCAATACCCATGGATCAAATGTGTGTCTATGCATCTAAGGAACTGATCTCTCTTTTGATCAGTTCTGGGGGAAGAGTATAGTTCATCAACGTAGTTTAATATCCACTAGAGCTAGAGACATAGCTTGGCAGGAAGATTTAGCGGTGGCTGCTACTTGGAAGGCAGCTCTGTGGTATTCTTGTATTAAAGGGCAACACAGCTTTGAGGAGTATCTGGATAAACTTAGAGATCCATTGTTACGCAGAAGCTTTACACTTACAATTGGAACCAAGCAAGTGCTTGGTTCCAATTGTTCCATTCAGTGGATGTTTGGGGTCGCTACAAGGGTTTACCCCACTCAAGGCGAACTTGTCCATGTAATAACAATGATAAGGAAGATATAATACATATATTGTTTAACTGTTTATTTGACGAAACCATTAGAGAAACATGGATTAAAGCATTATTGGAAGGGAAAGAGTACTGCGTACACCGCAAGAAAAACTCAGATGCATGTTAGCTACTAAATCAGTAGAGGGGATGAGGGCAATTGCAATCTTTGTCCAATTGGCCACAAAAATATGGGTGGAGGTAGGGGAACGAATTCCGGCGGGACATTAGCTAGAAGATTGTTTAAGGGGTTAAGATCTCTGTTTTAATTGAAAGTTGTATACAAATGTTAGTGAATGGGACTGTACATTTGGCTGGTTCAAATGTTGTGGTTTTTTGACGGTTAAGTCCTGTTTATAAAGTGAAATGTGAAATGAATCTTGATTTGCTGTTATGATCCTTATCCAAATTGTATTTTGTATGTTTTGTATGTTTGTTGTGTTTTTATGGCCATGGCAAATAGCTAGTGCCAAATAAAATCAATCAAAACAATATACAGTCTAGCTTCACTCAAAACATAGGACACAGAATGACACCCAGTAACTCCCTCTCGGGAGGGAATTACTACCCTCTATTATTTGCTGAATAGGTCATGTTGTAAAATATCTTTTAGAAAAACATTCATTCTTGACTTAGAGATTCCAAAAACTGATGAATTGACCATCTTTCTCAGGAAGATGTCCTAGTGGTTAATTACTTTTGCTATTAAACAACTACTTTCCCCCACAATTTGTCCCCTACACCGAGATTACTTCCAGGCTGTGGTGCTTGCTATGCCTTCATTTGCTAAAGATGGAAGATACTCAGTTTTCATAAAAGTCCAAAGAAAAATTTGAGTGAAAATTTGTAACTCTTGTTTCCTTACTTTTAGTTTATTTCCCTGTCATCAGGACGAACAATTCCTCTCTTTTTTCTTTTGCCTTTATGTGACCCTTTCAGACATCATCTCTGATCTCACCTCAGACTTCCTTTCTCCTAATGAGATTCAGCTCTGTCCCCCACATCTTTCACAATAACACAGAGTCTTCACATCTGGGAGATTATTCTCTTTGGTGCCTTGAGCTGACCCCTTAGAATGACAATTCTCTTGCACAACAGGATTGATGCATGAGCATAACTACTGTTCTCCCTCTGCCGGCCCACCTGCCTCCCTAAACACTCTCAAATGTAACCTTCTCCTCCACAGCTGGCTGGCAGACGAGGAGAAGTGAGAAGAACAGATGGGCTGCTGTTCAGTGTTTGCATGGCAGAGTGGCAGGATTGCCGTAAGCTCCTCTAACACATTAGACTGAATCATAAATCTTTAGCTGAACTAAGGCTGCTAAATCCTCTTAGACTCCTTTTCTAAAATTCTGTGACTTGCCTGCATGCACACACGCACGTACACACACACACACACAGTGCAGCCTTCAGAGGCGACTTACCATTTGCAGGGTGACAAACGGAGTTGGGCAAGTTTGTGCTGGAAAGTCCCTGAGCCATCATCATCTTCCAGAGACATGAAAGGCCTGGGATTGGCTTGGCTCCCCCAGCCTAAAACATGTCAATATGTAGTTGTACTGACTGACTGCCCTTTATTTATGGGTAAGAGAATTTCTCCTTGAGTTCAGCTTGTTCCTTCTTGTAGGGGATTTCTGTCATTGACTTTGTTTGGTTTAATGTTTCTAGTATATTCATGTTCCACCCGTGACTCCGCTGACCTCAGCAAGGCATCATGCTGTTGTTTGGGCTGACTGACTGTCAGACCTACTCATTATGGGTGAAATTCATTCCCATGTAGAAGGTCTGCATAAAGCTTATTAATATCTTCACTCTCACGTACGTTTTAGCAGGATGGAAGTGGGAACACAGGTCTTGTGCTTGCTCTCTGGACAGGAGGGCAACTGCACTCTACCAGAATAGACTTTTCTGATTCGATGAGAGGGGCATGTGGTACAATAAGGGCACGAGAAGGGCATGTGAATTGTTTCAATGAAATTTTAAACTATTTGTATAATAAGAAAACATTTCCCACAGTTTCTAATATGGTTCAGATTGGTAGGGAAGCTGTTTCTTGGTGGATGCTAGAGCTCAGTTTATCCACAGACCAGGTACAACAGCCTTCTCCATATGTACCAATCAAATGACTTCAATTTTATTCTGAATGAAAAGAATACTGCTAGGGCTTGGGGAGGAGTTCAGTGTCCATGGCCCCTTGGTCACTCCTATGAAGCTTCCAGCTGTGATGGTGGAGTTTGGTTGTATGAGGCGTGGATACCTTGCCCAGTGGAAAATGAGCTAAAGTCACAAATTTATTTCTCTGCTGACCTGAAATAGGATTTCAGTTATTGGCCTTAGAGGGAGAAACGTTCCATCTCCATTCTCATTGTTCTGGGCCACACAGCGTTCAGGGTGCTGGGACATGGATGCATTTAAAATAACTAGACTAGAGAGTGAGGATGGTTGCTGTGTTGGTCCTAAATGTAAGGGATGGAGGCAGAGATGTTCAGATGGTATGTTTTATTGGATCAGCTACTGTGTGGTGAGGGTACATGTGGCTCAAAAGCTTGCATGACCTCACCAAGAGTGGTTGGTCTAATCAGGGCTCACCTTAGAATTTCAGGGCATAGGGCGAAGATAAAATGCAGGGGCCCTGATGGCCCCACCTCCTCCCCTGTGACTCTGCCTCCTTTGTGGGGCCCTAGAGGTGGTCATGTTTGGGGCCCCACTGGGAGGGAGTGGGGGTCCTGTACTCTGCCCTGATGAAAACAGGGGCCACTGTGGACCCCCAGAAGTAGAGAAAATAGTGAGGCTCAGGGCAGTTACCAACTTGCCCTATGGTAAGGCCAGCCCTGGATCCAATAAAAGATCTCATCTGAACTACTTTGTCTCCATCTTTAAAATACTTGTTGGCATGACATTCTCTCCTTTTACCACCTGTGTCAGCCCAGCATTTAAGAATTCTAAATTTTGCTATCTAGGCCATGATTTTCAAGGGGCACAAGTGACCTTGGATGCTCAGTTTGAGATACCTTAAAGGGACATGATTTTCAGAAATGCTGCTCAGTTGCCCGCTAAAATATCAAGCCCTTTTCTGGTGTAGAACATATCTCCAAACATTTTTAGTAGCTAGAATATGATGTGGGGTTGCGGGGGTGGGGTGCAGGGGTAGGACCGACCCACCCCCACCCCTTGATTCTGGATGCCTCCAGCAAGGGAAGAGCTGTGCTTAGGTGAGTTAGGCAGGACTATGAAAGTGCCATTTAGAGAAGGGGCCAAGTGGAGATGCTGTGCTCTGCCCTTCTGTGGCCAGACAGCGTAACCCTGCTTGAGGAAAGAGACAGTAGTTATGGGCAGCTCTGGAAGAGGCTGCTGGCAGTGTACAAAGAAGGGAAAGACTCAGCCATCCCCTCTCCTCTATGCCGCACTGCTGCTCCGGTCTGCGTTGAACACTCACTGCTGCCTGGGTCCAGGACACTGTTCCATGACCCAGAGACAGCAGGTCTTGGGGGTTTGAGTGGGACTGTGGGAAGGTCAGGTTCTACATTAGGGCCTCAAAACTGAGGCACCCAAATCACTTGTGACTTGAAAATCTAATGCCTCAAAATGTTTCATTTTTCAAAAATACATAATAAAAAAACAGGTCCCTTTCCCAAAGCCTAACAGTCACCTGTTTTATAGGCTCTGCCACAGCAGAACTCCTTACAAGCTCGAGGTCCAAGGAGACAAAATATCTTTCTGAGGGACTGTGAATGGGCTCCAATGACAGAGGAAGGATCATCTGGGGTTTAAGGCATTAACCAGGACCTTGGAATACCTGACGTAACTTCTCTGTTCTGCCTCTGCTTTTATGAGCTTGGGCAAGTCAATCAGCCTTTATTTATACAGTTCCACATCTGTAAAATGGGAGCAATAGTACCTTCCCTCCTCACAGAGCAGCCTGAAGAGACATGCACCAAGGAGCATGAGGGGCACAGACACTACACTAAAGGACCTAGCTGCAAGCATATAAGCAGAAGTTGGTGGCAAACCTGCCATGTTGGGCCTATAATTCTTGTAAGTTTGCTTTTAACATTTTAATTTCCTTTCCTTATCGTCCCACCTCTGCCCCACACATTCTCCCTCCCCCTCCTCCCTTGCCTCATAGCCTGTTCCACTGACCTCACCTGAAGTCGTATGGCCTCTCTCTTCTTTCTCTTGTACGGCATATGAAAGGTAATAGGGTTAATTTCAAAGATGAATTTTGAAGGTTGATATCCACATATGGTCTCTGGGGTCTCCAGAAATACCTCTGACAAAGGTACGTATTGGGCAGTAATGAGTAATGGGAATGACAGTCTGTATTTTTACTACACAGGGTGTTTTCAGACGTTACGGGTGGGCGGTTCACCACAGTGGATTCCCGGTGGGGGTGAACAGAACCACCACCCCCCGGGGCGAATAAAAGCCCGGAACAGAGGTGACGGGACCGGGACCACGGCCGGGAATCGGACCGCCAGATCACGGCCCGGGGCAGCGCAACAGACGTGACGCCGATTCCCAGCCCTGGTCAAAACACCCAGAACCCACTGGGCAGGGGCGGGACACAGACATGGCCGCCTGAGGGCAAACGAAGCCAAAAGGCACAAAAGGGAACGCCCACACAAATGAAACGGGAAGGGAGGGGGGAGAGGGAGAAGAGCCGAACAGGTACCACACACAGCAGGCACACAGACAGCGAGGCCACAGTGGAACACACAGCACGAGCAGACACCCGGGCACACACACACACAAGGGAAAGGAAGGGAAGGGAGACACGGGCGGCCGGACAACACACAAGGCACAACGGGAGCAAAGGGGGGG
>QEPC01004292.1:686123-697933 GCA_003113815.1 Sphenodon punctatus | reverse complement strand
CACCACAGCCTCTTTTAAGCAAGGCGACAACCTCCCCTGCCGAAGGGACGCATTCACCACTCTCGCCAGCACCGTCCCCAACGTCTCCCCGGAAGCTTTTATTAACCAGGACGGGCATGGATCTAGTTGACAACACGTGGCCCTCACAGACCCCAGGACATCCACCACATCGGACGGCGTCACTTCCCGAAACTCACCCCATAAAGATGGACCAGACAGACCCTCCGCTCCCCCGTGCTCTTCCCCTACTGCTATCAACCCAGCGTCGAAATCGGCCTGCCCCCTCTAGTGCCCCCCCTCACACTGCTCTCGCCCTCCATACCCATCCTCCACATCCCCCTCATTCCCTGGGTTGGCCCCGTGAGCACCCGGTGTGGGCCATGGATCCCTCTGTCTGTGTTCCCAGCAGTGTCCTGGGCCTCCTCCTGGTCTGGCAGGGGGGGCAGTGGTTGGGGGGAGAGGGGGACTGGGACCCAGGGACCCTCCATGGTGGCTGCACCCTCTGGAGGGCGGGGGGCACTGAGAGGTGGATGTGCGGTCCTTGAGGATGCGGGGGTGGCTGGGTCGGCTGGCCAGGGGGCGGGGGCACTGAGGGGTCTGGCATGGGGCCCTGGCCAGGCAGGGTGTCCGGGGGCGTGGCTGCCATCACGTAGGCGCACATCGTGCCGGCGTGCAGGAGCAGGGAGGTCCCAATATTGTGGGACCTATCCATCTTCGCAGAGTGCTCCCGCACCATGCCTGGGAAGGCCTGCTCCAGCCTCCCGAGTGCCTCCACCTGCCTGCTGTGTTCCTGGCACTCCCGCCTCCACTCCAGGCACACCTCAGCCTGGAGCCTCATGTCCTTCACCTCTGCCCGCTCCAGAGACTGCTCGATGGCCACCTCCATCTGGTCCACGGCCGCTATCATCCTCTCCCCCTGTTCCTCCGAGGTCCGGATGATCTCCTCCACCTGGTCCTCCCTCCTCCTGTGGACCTGTGCTTGGTGCTCCCTCATGTGCTGCGATGGGGCCATGGGCCCTGGGGACACTGGCTGCTGGGGTTGCCCTGAGGGAATGGGAGGGTGAGTCCGATCCTGACCTGGGCCCCTGTCCCCTGGCCGCGATGGGGCAGGGGCCCTGCGGGCCCACGGGTATCTTGCACGGCCCCTCCCCGCCCCCTGACCCCAGCCCCTACCACCCCCTCCGAGTGTCCGGGGACCCCCTCTCTGGACCACTGGTTGAGGGTGATGAGGGTGCCAGCCTCAGACTCTGCTTGTCCGGCCTGGGGGTGGGTGCTCTCCGGGCTGTTATCCGGAGGGGGGCCTGCAGGTGCCGGAGGTGCCGGGGCATTCCTCCTGGGGGTCTGGGGCCCTGGAGCTTGTGTCTACCAGGGGGGTGGCGAGGGGTGGGGGTACCTCGGCCCTTTCCCTGCCCTGGACCACTGCGCTCCCCANTTCGGACTGAGGCTGGCCCTGGCCCTTCCATCCCCCCCTTGGTCCCTGCCCCCGTGGGCCCGGTCCCTCTAACCTGCGGGTCGCCCGCTTACCCTCGATGCCTGTCTCGGATCCTTCCGAGGCTGGCCCCTCGGTGTGGGAGTGCTCCCGCATGGACCACTGGCTCAGGGTGATGAGGGTGCCGGTCTCAGACTCCGCTTGCCTGGCCTGGGGGTGGGTGCTTTCCGGGCTGCTGTCCGGAGGGGGGCCTGCAGGTGCTGGAGGTCCCGGGGCTTTCCTCCTGGGGGTCTGGGGCCCTGGAGCTCCTGTCAACCGGGGGGGTGGCGAGGGGAGGGGGTACCTTGGCCCATTCCCTGCCCTGGACCACAGCACTCCCCATGAGCTGTGGGGAGCTGTGGGGCAACTATGGACCCCTTCATGTGCAGGATGCGGTCCAGAGCATCATAGAAGGGGGCGGTCCGGGCTCCGTGTCCAGACTGCCTATTGTTGTACTGGATGGCCTTGTACCCCCTCTTCAGCTCTTTGGCCTTGGACTGGCACTGTGCCGCTGTGCGCTGATACCCCACCACCTCCATGTCCCGCACTATGTCCTGGAACACATGCTGGTTGTTCTGGTTCAGGGCGAGCTCCAGCTGGTACTCCAGGGTCCCCCAGATCCTAATGAAGTCCCGGGTCTCTTGGAGCCCCCACTGGCCCCCTCTGTGGTAGGCCCTCCTGCCTCTCCTCCCCTGTGTGTACGTGCCCTCCTCCTCCTCTTCCTCCTCCTCCAGCGCCTCTTGCACCGCCTCCTCCTCCACCCAGGCTGGTTCGGTGTCCTATGGGGGCTCGTCCACCCGGGCGCTCTTCCGTGTCTGCGGGAGGCAGGGGTGTGGGGGGTTTAGGGTTGGGTGCATGTCCGGGTCCCTCGCGGGGCGCCCCCTTCCCCCTCCTCCCTGGTGGGAGCCTGGGCTTACCCCGTGCCCCCCACCCTTGGTGCCCCTGCTCCCCTGCCCTTGTTTCCCCTTACCCGTTTCCTGGGTGCCTCCTCCACCCCTGTTTCGGCTGCTGTCCCCGGGGCATCATGTCCCGGCTGCTGCGGGTGTTGTCCCTGCACCTCCTCCAACGTCAGCACGACCCCCGGCTCCCCCTCCTCTGCTACCTCCACCGCTGTCCCTGCCTCCTCCTTCTCAACCCTCGCTCTCTTGCCCACCGCTCTCTTCCGCCTCACTCCTCACTCCATCCTGCCATGCTTCCCTGCTGCAGATTTCCCTTTAAATCTCCCTCCGGTGGTTGTGTTGTTGCTGGTTGCCTGGCAGCGACGCTGCGTGCACTGCCCGGGAAGTGTGGTTGAAATTGACCCCAGGTGGGTATTGAGCGTGGTGAACATCTGGCGGCTGCCTAACAGACGTTCAGGGCTCTTTGGCCCCGTCACGGGATTGAACGTGCTTCACTGTGGTTGAGCGTGATCTCATAACATCTGAAAATACCCACAGTCACAATTAGGTGAGTCTTTCATTTCCCACTTATAGAGCAAATAGCTGCACCTCACATATGTGGGTCTTATACAGTTGAGTGCAGTCCAGTATCTGTGAGGTGAATAAAAAGCAAGGACATCCTGTGTATGATATTGCTGAATGTGAAGGTGTCATATGCTGACACTGACCTCCCTGGATCCTTCAGTTTAAGCACAAATATACTTTCCAGATTTCCACAAAGGGGCATCCTTGCCCCCTTTCTTCCACATCGCTGCAGCAAGTATGGGCTAGGGTGGAGCTGTTGGTGATATTTCACACTTGTCAAGGGTTGCATTGCTAGAAGACAGCTATATTTCATGTAGGCGGGGCCCCACCTTAGCGTCTCTAATACCCTTGAAGACAGAAGGGTACATATGCTCTGCACGTATTTGTAGCTGTGTAATCCTGGTCATCTACCCTGTGCCTCACGTTTCTCTTCAGCTTTTAGTTCATTGGGTGTTCATGATGATGGGACGCTTACTATGCATTGCCTACATCATCGCATAGAGAACGTACTTTCCATGACCAATGTCTCACATGCAGCTGCATATGGCAGAATTCTGTGCTATTTGCAGCCCTGTATTCCCAGAGACAGCACCATGGATGTGTCCAGTCTGCAGCTCTCCTGCTGTTACAGCCCCCAGTTCCCCCCCCACAACTGATGTCCCTTTGTTCTAGATCATAGTCCCCCCGCCAGATGTTTCAATCTCATACCTATGGTTGTCTAGGTAGAGATTGCCAAACTACTGTGATAGGGAGACAAAAGATAAGAGGCAAAGTAGTTAATATGATATCTTTCATCGGATCAACGTCTGCAGGTAAATGTGGGTGAGCTTTCAAGCTTCAGAGAGCTCTATTATTACATGTCATTTATTTAGAGATTTCAGTATTCAAAGTGCTTTACCATCGTTATGTAGTTCATCCTCACAACAGTCCTGTGAAATAAATTATTATTATTCCTTAAGCTTGAGGAAGCCTGAGCCTGCCTATCTTCCAGAGGCAATGTAAGACATTTTGGCATGCCCAGGCATTTGACAGGCAGGGGTAGGGTTGGGGTGTTGTGGGTTAGGGGATTTTATCTTGTTTAAATTTGGTTTTCTTTGGGTATTTTCATATTTGGGTCTATTTTGTATTTATTTATGTATTTTAAGCCACTCTGAACCTCAGGGGATTGGGCAGGCTAAAAATGTTAATAAAATAAATAAATAAATAAAACTCGCACACTCTCACCAACAGACGTTGGTCCAATTACAGGTAGTATCTTCATTATTTCATCTCTTCGTTCTCGGTCTCATATACTTGGGGTCAAAATGGCAACTGCACTGAAATGATTTCTTAAAACTAAGCAAGACTCATTAGGGACTAGACTGGAAAGTCCTGAATTCATTCCACTATGACTCAAATAATAATTGAGACGCCTGAGTTTGCTGAAGCTAGAGCGTCAATAGGGCTGTTTACACACAGATGTATATAAACCCAAACAGATATTGGGTGTCTTTAGACATAACGTCAACGGGTGTCTGAGTATGTGTTTTGACCTGGATATTAACACCATTTTAACCCTGGGTTCACCATGTGGCGCTGTTTAGACACATAGCTCATCTTGGGGCAAACCTGATCTCAGCATGCGAGTGCTGCCGCCACGTTCCCTGTGTTGTACATGCTAACATGTCATGTAATATCATTAGACACAACATTGGCCACGTATTCAGCTGGAACACGCAGATTGTCCTTATGATGCAATGGTGTTCACATCACGTGTTCAACGATTGGCCAAACTGGTGTTGGGATTATTATGGTGCTTACACATAATGGCCAAACACGTGCTTAGGGGTTTTGACACCTGATCTTTGTTATGTCTAAAGACACCCATTGTATACACAGACATAGACCTGTATGATTCTTAATCCTGGGTTTCTCTTTACATGGACAACTACAACTCGGAATAATCATAAAACTGGCATCACAGTGTTCATGGTTAACACAGGATTAGACTAACACAGGTGACTGAAAAATCCTAGGCTGCTTCGCTGCTGAATTCCATCACCTTCTTCCACTATGATTAGATGTTCCTGGGTAGAGACGATGTTTGCTCAGACTACTAATTAGGGGTGGGACATCTGGGCAAATACCGGGCACCGGATTTACCAGTTCCCGGATTTCAAAATACCGGATTAATACCAGTATACCGGTACCGTTTTTTCCCCATTGATTTCAACGGGAAACTGTCCCCATTGAAATCAATGGAGAAAAAAAAATCCTCCCCCTCCCAGACTGTGCGGGTGGAAGGGGGGGAACCCCCCCACCTACCCTGCCCAGCCTGGATTATTATTTTTTTTTAAAAAAAATTCCCCTAAGTCCCTGGGCTCTGAGCCGGGGCCACCGCCGGCGACCCAGAGCCCGCACCAGCAGCAGGTAAGTGTACTGGTACTGTTGATCCCTGGGATGGGGGTGGTGGTTTAACACCCCCCCCACCCCAGGGATCACCCTACCTCGCCCACCATGGGATCATCCTACCTGGAAGTTCCCCGGAAGGCCTAGTACACGTCACTAGTGTGCTGAAGCCGGCAGCCACAGCAGAGCTGAAGTCGGCCACCGGACTGCCACCACCGCTGCCCGGAGCTGAAGGCAAGGTAGGGTGATCCCTGGGTGGGCGAGGTAGGGTGATCCCTGGGGTGGGAATGTGTGTTAAACCACCCCCCACCCCAGGGATCAACAGTACCGGTACACTTACCTGCTGCTGGTGTGGGCTCTGGGTCACTAGCGGCGGCCCGGAGCCCAGGGACTTAGGGAAAATTTTTTTTTTAAAAAAATCCAGGCTGGGCAGGGTGGGTGGGGGGTGTCCCCCCTTGCACCCACACAGCCTGGTCGGGGGAGGGAAAGTGTTTGCTTTATTTCTGTGGTTTTTTTTACATTGCGGCCATTCATTTGAATGGCCGCAATATAAAAAAATCCGGCATTGGGGGAAACCGGTAAATTCCCCCTATTACCTGGGTAATCCGATACTGCCGGTACACCCAAAAACCGGCATTATCGGATACCGGATCATCCGGTAGTCCCACCCCTACTACTAATCTCTATGCTCAGTTCGGATCTACAGTTTACAGTGTGGATATTAACCTGGGATTATTTGAGTCCAGGTTAAATAAATCCTTGAAAATGAGGATGAAATAAACCCAGGTTCAACCGTAGCCTGGATATTTTACACTAGGGGTGAACTCATACGTAACTCTGCTAAACTTTGATTTCCATGGTGCCTCGGAAACTGTATAAACAGCCCCAGATGATCCCCAGATTGCTGTTACATGTGAGTGAGGCACTCTGATTTCCAGCCCCGCTTTAAACTCTTATCTGACATGTACATCTGATGCATTAGTCAGATATGAGTTTAAAGCGGTGCTGGAACTCAGAGGGCGTCTGTAGACATAACAAAGATTGGGTGTCAAAACTCCTAAGCATGTGTTTGACCATTGTGTGTATTATTATTTTATTATTAACAAGCATTTATATAGCGCCAGCAATGTACCTGACGCTTTACAAAGCAATGGAATAGACACGGTCTCTGCCCTAGGGCTTACAGTCTGAGAGACGGGGGGTGGGGGAGACGAAGGAAGGGGAACAGAGGGAGAGACAAGGAGTGTAACATTCACGAGGATGCGAGGTCCCAGGTGTACGCGCTTGGCTTGATTACATCGAGAATGATGGTCCATGTGGTGAGGATATGAGTACACAGACCTTAGGTAACAGATTGTACTGGATGAAGAGTAGGGTATCAGCAGGAGTTAGGTGAGGGGAGCAAGAAGTCAGGGAGGGCAGAGTGGAAGAGGTGGGTCTTGAGGAGGGATTTGAAGGTACGAAGGGAGGGGGTGAGGCAGATGTGGGCAGGGAGGGAGTTTCAGGCATGGGGGGCAGCTAAGGAGAAGGGACGAAGGCAGTTAGGGGAGTGGGGGAGGCGTGAGAGAGTGAGAGAGGGGACAGAGGAGGAGCAAAGTTCACGGACTGGAGTACGGAGTGAAATTTGCACAGAGAGGTAGGGGGGAGCAAGGTTTTGAAGAGCTTTATAGGTGAAGACTAGGAGCTTGTGCAGGATTTGTTCAGGAAGGGGGAGTCAGTGAAGAGAGGAGAGGAGGGGCTGCATGTGGTCGAAGCGATGGGCGAGGTGGATGACTCTGGCAACAGAGTTTTGGACGGAGATAAGGGGAGAAAGGTGAGAGCGGGGGAGGCCCGTGAGAAGGAGGTTACAGTAATCGAAACGAGAGATGGCCAGGGCATGAACAAGTGTTTTGGCAGAGGAGACAGAGAGAAAAGGACAAATCTTAGCAATGTTATGGAGGGAGAAGCTACAGGATTTGGCAACATAACACCATAACAATCCCAACACCAATTTGGCCACCCTTTAAACATGCAGTGTGAACACCATTGCATCACAAGGACAATTTACGTGTTTTGGCTGAATACGTGGCCAACGCTGTGTCTGATGATATAGCATGGCATATTAGCAGGTACAATACGGGGAATGAGGTAGCAGCACTTGCGTGCTGAGATCGGGTGGTGAGCAAAACACCTATTTGCCCCAAGATGGGCTGTGTGTCTAAGCAGCGCCACATGGTGAACACAGGGTCAAACCGGTGTTCATATCAAGGTTAGAACACACATTCAGACACCCATTGACGTTATGTCTAAAGACACCCAGTGTCTCACACACAGCACCGATCTGGGGATCATCCAGGGCTGTTTATACCGTTTCCAGGGCCCCGCGGAGATCAGCATTTAGCAGAGTTACATGTGAATTCACCCCAGGATTAGGTTTTTACACTGACATTTTAACGTGGGTTGAGAGACGTTATTTTGAATTTAGCATCCATGTCAAAACAGCCTAGGTGATGCCATCTGTCTCTGGAAGCCTCTGTTGAGATAACATCTATAGACATTGTCCTGTCTATTCCAAACAGTACTTTCTAGAGGGAGGTTTGCTCCATTCTGATCATCGCTTGATACTAAAACGCTTCTGATGCCATTTGTTAAAGAGACATCTTTGAGAACATCTCTTCCTGGAATGAAATACATAGTTGATTTTAAGATAACATCAACTCCTTCTGGAAACAGCACTGGGAAAAATAGTAGCATTAATACACTTAGATACTGGCTTTCAACCAAGAATTCAGAAATGAAATCAAAATGGTATTTCTCACAACCGCGCTGCAGTGAAATAGGGAAATATTATCCCTCTTTTATAGATGAGGAAACTGAGACATAGAAGTACAGAAAAGCAACTTGTCTATAGTCACACAAATCAGTGACAAAGCCAGGAATACCTCCCAAGCATCCTGGCTCACAGTCCCCTCCACTAGCTGGTAGCTCACATTCCCTTTCTCAACAAGTCCACTCTGAGAGCATTTCCATTCTGGCATATCACCAGCTTTGATTTCCCCCCCCACTAAACTGAAGCAAAGAACAAGCTATCCCCAGCTAATCTACCCTCCCCTGCTTGGAAAGGAGCCAGGTCCGTTTGTGAAATAGTAGCTGGAGCCCTGGAAACCAAACTACTGTACTTATTCAGCCTGAGGTGAAAAATGTCCCAGGGTAATTACAAAGGAGAATGCACCCCTTCCAGTGAGGTCAGCTTTACTCTTCTCTCTACGGTGCCATTGAGTATCCTGCTATGATTTATTTATACACAGGCTCTTTTCACATGGGCCGGGAAGAGCCACAGTGCGGTGCAGGGGGTATGGGTGGAGGCCACGGTGCGTGCACGGCGCGTGTGCAGCCCATTGCATGGACACACACCCATCTCTACTGATCTCCACGCATGGAGGCACCTCCGACCCTTTTTAAATGGACCCAGGAGGCAGCGCTGTGCAGGGGGGATGGGTGGAGGCAGCAACGTGTGTGCAGCCTGTCACACGGACACACATCCACCTCCACCCATCTGCACGCAAAGAGGCACCTCCATTTCCCCCAATGCCTCTGTGCACGGGGGATTGGTGGAGATGGGTGGAGTGCCGACCCCCCTACCCATCCCCACCGGTGGTCACACAGCTGCACACGTGGGCAAAGAGGGGGCGCCTCATGTGAAAAGGGCCAGAGTTTTAGTGCTCAAAGGCCCCAGGCATAATTCTGGCTCCATTGTGTTGGGAACTGTCTGACACAGCAACACATGGCCTTTGCCCCAAGGAGCTTTCAGGCTAAAATGACAGTAAGTTGAGCAATGGTGAGGGAAAGTACTGGGCTTTCAGGCTGGCCGATCCCTGTGCATACCCTGGCTGAGCATTCTCCCCTACAGCCAGAATATGCACATGGGGGGAAGGTTTGAAAGTGGTTGTTCCATGTAACTAAGTGCACCTGCAACTTCTCAACCTCATGGATGTACCCCTTGGCTACCTTCTCCCCTGATTCTCCCCCACCCTCCCCATCTCTCGCCTGCCCTGCCGTCCCCCTTCTCCCAATCTTATCCCCATTCCCTGCTTTCCCCCTGATCAGCTTCCATTCTCCTGCTTGCTTTGGAACGGTCGCTCCTCTGCCAATAAAGCCCCCTACATCCATGACCTTTTCCTCTCTAACTCCCTTCAGCTCCTTGCCCTTTCTGAAACTTGGATCTCCCCCTCCGCTTGGTCACCCCTGCTACCCTCTCCTTTGGGGGTATCTCCTTTTCTCACCAGCCTCACCCCGAAGGCCGGGGTGGTGGTGTGGGCCTCCTCCTCATTAATTCCTGTCAATTCCAACCACTTTCTCCTCCTCCCCTCTCGCTCCTTCCCTTCCTTTGAGGCTCACTCTGCGCACCTCTACTCTCCCCTCCATCTCCGCGTCACTGTTATCTACTGCCCCCCTGGCTCTCTCTCTTCCTTTCTCTCTGAATTCTTCTCAGTCTGGGAGAGAGACCCTTTTGTCCCTTAGGAGGATGCATCGCCAGATGATTTGGAAAAAGTGGAAAGATTTTCAGACCAAAGGCTGGGCCCAACTGTTGGTGGCTTCCACTCATAAAGATTCAGCCAAATTTTGGGCTCTTATACGGGCAGCCCTTTCTGGGCGCCCACAGTCAGCAGAGTGTGCTGTGCCCATGGAATCCTGGGAGGCTCATTTTACCGACGTATTCTCGAATACATCGGTTTTGGTCTCTTCCCCAAAGCTGGCTCCCTTTTATCAGCTTCAGGCTTGGCCCGCAGTGTCAAAGGAGGACATTATAGTGCTAATTTTGCAGCTAAAACCAAGGAAGGCTCCTGGTCAGGACTGCGTTTTCCCTGAGTTGCTGTGAGCTAACCCCGACTGGTGGGCTAATATTCTGACCCCGCTCTTTATGGCCGTAAATCACACCGGAGTTTTTCCTAAATCCTGGCTACATAGGATTATTGTCCCCTTTTTAAAAAAGGGAGATCCCTCTCTCCCATCAAACTATCGCCCCATCAGTCTGCTTAGCCTGATAGGTAAGATGTATGTCAAAACGCTGTTGGCGAGACTCCAGCAGTGGGAGGATGCTAAAAATATAATAGAATTAAAGCAGGCGGGGTTCCAGAAGGGGAAGTCCACGACGGACCAGGCATTTACTCTCTTTCATTTGCTTTCCCATTATGTCGCACGTCAGAAAAAAAATCTTTTTGTGTTTTATTGATTTAAAAATGGCCTTCGACTCCGTAAATCAGAGTCGGCTGTGGGCCAAACTAAGTAGGTTAGAGTTTGACCCTCGACTGTTGTTTCTTCTCATTAATCTGCATAAAAATAACATTCTTCAGATCCACTATGACAATAATTCCCTCCTTACAGCTGAGGTGCGGGTTTCCCGGGGGGTGAGGCAGGGGTGTGTATTGGCCCTTGCTCTTTTTAATCTATTTCTGAATGATGTGCTTTTGCATTTAAATTCTTTTGATTTACACGCCCCTAAGATAGATTCAAGGAGGATCTCAGCTTTGCTTTACGCAGACGACACAGTGCTCCTCTTGCAAACTTCTGTGGGTTTAAAGCGAGCTATGTCCCACTTTGAGGAATACTGCAGGTCGGAGGATCTTTTGATCAATTACTTCAAAACTAAAGTTATAGTAGCTGGCTCCAGAACTAAAAAACAGCGCTGGCCCATTGGCCAGCAGTTTGTTAAACAAGTGTCCCTGTATAAATACTTGGGCATGCTATTTTCCTCTTCCCTAAGTTGGAAACATAATTTTGTGGCAGTCTCAGCACAGGCAAGAAAGACAGTTTCAGCCATAGTGGCGTTTTACCGAAATGCTGGTGGCAGACTGGTTTCTCCTGCCCTCCGATTGTTCAGAGCCAAGGTAGGGTGTTTTCAGACATTACAAGATCAACCACAGTGAACCACGCTCAATCCCGTCGTGGGGCCAAAGAACCCTGAACGTCTGTTAGGCGGCCGCCAGATGTTCACCACGCTCAATACCCACATGGGGTCAATTTCAACCACGCTTCCCGGGCTACCCGGCGCAAAATCTCGGGAAGCATGGTCAAAGAGATTCCCACTGGGAAGCAACAAAAAGTAATGTCTGGACGCCAATCCCCGGGCGGAAACAAAGAAAATGATCCCCAGCCGTGGACAGTGCACGCAGCATCGCTGCCAGGCAACCAGCAACAACACAACCACCGGAGGGAGATTTAAAGGGAAATCTGCAGCAGGGAAGCGTGGTGGGATGGAGCGAGGAGGGAGATGGAAGAGAGCAGTGGGCAAGAGAGCGAGGGTGGAGGAGGAGGAGGCAGTGGCAGCGGTGGAGGGAGCGGAGGAGTGGGAACCGGGGGTCGTGCTGACTATGGAGGAGGTGCAGGGACAACACCTGCAGCAGCAGGCGGGACATGACACCCCGGGGACATCAGCCGGAACGGGGCCGGAGGAGGCACCCAGGAAATGGGTAATGGGAAACAAGGGCAGGGGAGCAGGGGCACCAGGGGGG
>QEPC01004292.1:654455-683104 GCA_003113815.1 Sphenodon punctatus | reverse complement strand
GCGGTGATCCCAGCGGGCAGAGGCAGAGGCAGCAGTGGTGGCGGCGATCCCGGCGGCGGCAGAGGCGGCGGCGGCGATCCCGGCGGCGGCGGTGATCCCAGCGGGCAGAGGCAGAGGCAGCAGCGGCGGCAGCAATCCCGGCAGCGGCAGAGGTGGCGGCGGCGATCCCGGCGGTGGCTGGAGCTGAGCGGCTGGAGTCGAGGTCTCTCGTGGATTCAAGTAGGTGGCATGATGTGCATGTGACCTGCTTTATAAAGGCAAAACAAGCCCCTGATTGGCTTGTGACCTGAATAAAGCTGGACCTTGATTGGAAGGGAAATCCCGCGGGGATTTCTCCAGTTTCTGCGAGAATCCTGCCTAGGGCAGGATTCTGCGCAAATTCCGCGAATCGCGGGAGCGTGGAACACTCGGGGCCCTGTCCATGGCCCACACCAGGCGCTCACGGGGCAGACCCTGGAAATGAGGGGGAATGGGGAGGGAGGGTGAGGGCAGTGTGAGGGGGGCACTAGAGGGGCCAGGGCACTACAGGGGTGGAGGGAGAGGTGGAGCGGTCACATGTACACGCGGGTGAAATAAATGTTTAAACCCGTATGTGGGTGATGGGGGGGTGCACCCTCGCAGGGGCCGCTCCCGGGAACCCCAGGGGGTGGTCCGGGGAGGGGAGCCCCTCACACCAGGGCCCCCCGGGCAATATGCCTCGCCAGGGCGTTCCGGATGCGCTGGGCACAACGGTACTCCCTGGGGTTCTCGGCGTTCACATACAGGGACACGGTGGGGCTCGGGGTATTCCAGGGCTGCCCCCTCGGTCTCGCAGACGCTGTGGAGCACACAGCAGGCCCCGATCACCAGGGCGGAGGTCTCCACAGTGTAGTCCAGGTGCTCAGCGAGACTCCTCCAGCACTGCTTGAGGGCCCCGAAGGCTCGCTCCACCACAGTCCTGCTGGAGCACAGGCGGGTATTGTATCGCACCTCCGCAGGGGTCCATGCGACAGGGTAGACTTTCATCAACCAGCGGGTGAGGGGGTAGGCAGGGTCTCCCAGGATACAGGGGGGCATCGGTACCCCCTTGATCCAGGTCATCCCCATGTCAGCAAAATCCCCCCGGAACATCCGGGCATAGAAGGGGGAGATGGTCATGATCCGGGCATCGTGACTGCGGTCGGAGTTGCCCGTGAAGATGTCTATGAACTTGCCCCAGTGATCCACAACCGCCTGCAGCTGCAGGGAGTGGTACCCGTGATGGTTCACATACTCTGCTGCCTCCCCTGTGGAGGGGCGGAGGATCTCGACATGGGTGCCGTCCACGGCTCCCATGCAGTTGGGGAAGCCTCCGGCCGCGAATCCTGCCATCACGGCCTCCTGGTCCACCAGCTGGATTGTTCTGTCCAGGAGCACGCCCTCCACAGCCTCGCACACATCCTGGAGGATACAGGCTACAGTGCTGAGCCCTACCCCGAAGTGCTGGGACACGGACCGGCAGGAGTCGGGCGTTGCCAGGGCCCACACCCCTATGGTCACCCGCTGGACCATGGGGATGGGGGTCCTCATGGAGGTGTGCTGTCACTCTAGCCAGGGCGTAAGGAGCTCCGCTAGCCACAGCAGGGTGAGCTTGTCCATCCTGAGTTGGGCCTTCCAGGCTGCCTCGTCCCACTGGGCCAGCGCCCTCGCCCCCCAACCCTGTGGGCACTCTGCGACCCATAGGTGCCTCTCAATGGGCATAGCAAGCAGAACAGACTGGCGCATAGTCTCCCTCACCCACAGGAGGCGCCTGGTCGCCTCATGGAGCACCGCGGGTCGGGTCCGGGCTCACGGCCTGCCACTCTGCCCCGGATCGCCTCTGGGCCCTAAGCCAGGCATGGGCTCTCCTCCGGCCATGGTATGCCCTGCGGACCCTTGCAGCTCTCCAGGCCAGGGAAACCTGCATCCGGGCGGCCAGGTGTACCTCCGCACCAAGGAGGCGCAGCTGCTCGGTGTGGTCGCGGTACCACTCGGCTGCGAGCACAAGGTGCATCCAGTAGGCGGCTGCCCTGTCCTGCTCCATGGTGGTGGGACGTTTATTATGGCCCTCCGATGGGCGGCCGTGCCGGGCGCCGGTCCCCAGCCAGCTGGGCCCCCCAATGGGGATGCATTGGTCTGTGGGCATGCCCATGGTTACGCGTGCTGCCTGTGCATGGGTGCTCGCGCCTGCATGGGCGCATGGTTCCATGCACTCCTTCTGCAGCTGCATGCCTTCACCCATCAACCCCCCCCTTAACTGTTTGCAACACCATGGCCTTGGCATCCCGATTAGCTGTTATGTGAGTGTTATTGTGTTGGGCAGCTGTGCCGGGTCCGCACCCCACGCATCGCTCTGTTGTGCTACAATGTTGTGGTCCGTGGCCCCTTTTCCTGTCCTTGGGACCCCTCGGAGGTCCTCCCGGTCCTGGAGGGTATGTGTGCCCCTCTGTCCGTGGTGTTATTCTCCCTGTCTTGCTGGACCATGGCCGGTTGTCCGTCCACCGGGCTCCCACTCCCCAGCCCCCATGGGGCCCCCCATATCTGGACCTTCCACGAGACCATGTCTCTGTGCGAACTGTGCCATACCCCAGCTGTGCAGCTGCTCCTGGGCAGCCCAGCCAGCTGTGCGGGTGCCTTTGCGAACTTGAGCTCCGGACTTCACTACTTCGACTATGAGGCGAGCGTTCGTGATTGCCGGCTGCATGCAGATTGCAGACACCCTGGGGCTGGTTCACTTCCTGAAGGACGCATCCCGGACAAGCAGTGTTCTCATGTGCCCTGGTCCGGGGCTGAGACCATGTCTGCACTGAGTATGTGCGGGCTGGGCACCTACACGGTGTACCTTGCTGAGGGTTGCTCTGCCTTGGCCGTGTCCTACTTTGCCTGTGTTCATGGGGCACGTGTGTACCAGCGCACCTGTGCAGCGGTGTACCCACCGGCTGCTGGAGCTGGGACATCTTCCTTGGCCCCCTTCTGCTGCCTGCTGTGTGTCGGAGTCTTCCGCAGCGGAGCTGTTGGCTCTGTTGGGGATGTGGTCCCGTTCGGACGTCCAGCTGGGTCTCTCCATGCATGATCCCTTCGAGGCCTACTACCTGATCGCTCACCACATGTCAGTGCTGGGGTACCACCAGGGCTTGATCCATTGGCCCCACCTGGTTCACCGGGTGGGGCGCCCGGCCGCTGGGCCCGCAGTGGCCCCCAGTGGCTGCCTGTGAGTCCCGATGTTCCTCCCAGCCCCCCGGTGTCCTGCCCCCATGTGGGCTCCCGCCCCTGTCCAGGGGGGGGCGGTCCCCTCTGGCTGCTCCCTCCCTGATGTCTCTGCCGTGCTGTGGTGAAGCCTGCTTTTTGGGGTGCTGCTGCCCCTGCCTGTGTCCCCAGGCCCCCTCTGGGCCCCACCCCCCAGTCTGCCTGCACACCCGGGGTTTCCCTCCGTGGCTGCCCTCCCTGGTGCCTGGGTGCAGCGCTCTGCATGGCCTCACTGACCCGCCTGTGTCCAGCTACCTGTCCCCACCCGCCAGCGCTGCCACCTGCTGCCGATCCCCCCCCCCTTGGGTGCTTCTGTGACCTCGGGGTTCTGGCACCCCCAGACTGGCCCTCGGTGCTTCCTCTGGGGGTGTGTGTGCGTCCTTGGACCTGTAGCGCTGCACCGGCTGTCCTGGCTGCCCTCCATCGGCCCCTCAGTGAGTGTGGGGTCTCCGTGTGCCTCCTGGACCATTCCCGCCCAGCTCACTGTGTATTGCGGGCCCCCGCTGTGCCTTGGTCCCGAGGTCCTGCCCCCCCCTTTCCGAGACTGCCTGTGTTGCTGTGGGGGTGCCTGGGCAGACTGTGCTGCTGTGGTTGCTGTTGCCTGTGTCCTGCCCTGCCCCTTTGCAGTTTCCCCCCCTCTTCCGTGTCCCGCCCCCTCCCCTTTGCTCCCATTGTGCCTTGTGTGTTGTCCGGGCGCCCGTGTCCCCCTTCCCTTCCTTTGTATGTGTGTGTGTGCCCGGGCGTGTGCTCATGCTGTGTGTTCCGCTGTAGCTCCGCTGCCTGTGTGCCTGCTGTGTGTGGTACCTGTCCGGCTCTTCTCCCTCTCCCCCCCCTTCCCGTTTCCCTTGTGTGGGCGTTCCCTTTTGTGCCTTTTGGCTTCGTTTGCTCTCAGGCGGCCATGTCTGTGTCCCACCCTTGCCCGGTGGGTTCTGGGTGTTTTGACCACGGCTGGGAATCGGTGTCACGTCTGTTGTGCTGCTCCGGGCCGTGATCTGGCGGCCCGATTCCCGGCTGTGGTCCCAGTCCCGTCACGTCTGTTTGGGGCCTTTATTCACCCTGGGAGGTGGTTGTTTTGTTCACCCCTGTTGGGAATCCACTGTGGTGAACCGGCCACCCGTAACATCTGAAAACACCCATAGTCAGTCAATATCTTTATGCCTTCCTAGTCTGGGACCTGAATTTTATTGCAAAGATGGAAGCCGCCCAGAATGACCTTCTTTGAGCCATCCTGGGGGTTTCCAAGTGCATGCCACAGGTAATTCTTAGTGCAGAGGCTTGTTGCCCCACAATGAGATCCTATGCTTTGCACGCATTACTGAAATATTGGTTACGAGTTGCGTTATTTCCACCCCTCGGTGATTCTTTATTGGCCCTAGCAATTTCGGCAGGTCTTTTTTCCCCCTGGGTATATCTAGTGCGACGGGAGATATGCAAATTGGGCTTCTCTATAGAAGCACTGGCACCTTTGGGATTATCTCAGGCCTTCTGTTTGATTAAGTCCCGGATTTTGAAGCAGGAATGGCTTCCCAGAGAGTGGCACCCGGTTATGTGGCGTTTCGTCCCCCGTTACTGGGGCCCTGCTATCTTTTTGTGTGGGCAAGTGCCCATTATAGACAAGCCTTCTCTAGATTCCGATGCAATGTCTTCCCCTCGGCTCTTTTGGAGGGCCAGTACGGGGGGCATTTGAAGGGATTTGAGGGTTTGCCCAGTATGCGATATATTAGAGATAGAAACAGCCCTCCATGTGTTTTGTTATTGTCCAGCATATTCTGTGCTGAGAGCTAAATATCTTGGTCCTTTTATTGATTTGTTACCCCATTGCTTTGGCCCAATGCTCATTTCTAAACTACTGTGCCCTTGTGATTCTGTCCATGCACTTTCTGTTGCAAAATTTTGTTTTCTAGCAGAGCGGCTTCGTTCCCATTTTATTTCAAGAAACTGAAAAAGTAAAGGTACTGGTAGACTGGCTACTAATAATAGTAAAAGGGAATAGTATATCTGTTCAGTATATCTGTTCAGTATATCTGTTTTGTATTTATATCATACCTTTTGGTTATAACTTGTAATGGCCCATGGGCTGCACAATAAACTAATGATGAATGATGATGATTTCTCTTTGAATTCGAGTCCTGGCTCACTTTCCACCTCTCCAACGATACCACCACTCTCATCCTTGGTGACCTCAACATGTTGATGTCCCTTCCCAGCCCTTCATCTCTCGCTTCCTCTCACTAGACTCCTCCTTCAACCTCCACATTTGGACCAACTCCCCCACCCACGCTAACGGCCATTCTCTTGGCCTTGTCTTCTCTAGGAACTGCTCTGTCTCTGATCTCTCCTTTGATCTCATCCCATCTCTGACCACTTTCTAGCCTCTTTCAATGTCTCCCACTGTTCCCCCTCCTCTTCCCCGTCTCCATGCCCCTTCCATGACCTGCAGGCCATTAACCCCCTGGACTTTGTCTCCTCTCTCTCCCCTGTTCTTCCCTCAGTCTCCTCCTCCTCCTCCTCCCCTGACTCTCCCATTTCTGCTTTCAGTGCCTCTCTCTCCTCCACCCTTGACTCCCTTGCCCCCCTCATTGCCTCCCATGGCTTCCAATATCACCTCTATGCTGATGACACTCAACTCTATCTCCCTACTCCCTCTCTCTCCCCGTCTATTCAAGTTCGCCTCACCAGTTGTCTCTCTGACATCTCTACCTGGATGTCTCAACATCAGCTCAAACTCAACATGGCTAAAACTGAACTTCTTATCTCCTCCACTCATCCTTCCTCTCCCTCTTCCATCTTTGACTCACCCCTTTCTTTTAAACCCTACATCGACTCTGTTGCCAAATCCTGTCGCTTCTCCCTCCATAACATTGCTAAGATTCGCCCTTTTCTCTCTGTCTCCTCTGCCAAAACCCTTGTTCACTCCCTGGTCATCTCATTCTTCGATTACTGTCACCTCCTTCTCACTGGCCTCCCTCGCTCTCCCCTTTCTCCCCTTATCTCCGTCCAAAACTCTGCTGCCAGGGTCATCCACCTCGCCCGTCATTTTGACCACGTGCAGCCCCTCCTCTCCTCTCTTCACTGGCTCCCCCTTCCTGAACAAATCCTGCACAAACTCCTAGTCTTCACCTATAAAGCTCTTCAGAACCTTGCTCTCCCCTACCTCTCTGCGTTAATTTCCCTCTGTACTCCTGTCTGTGAACTCTGCTCCTCCTCTGTCTCTTCTCTTGCCCTCCCATGCCTCCCCTGCTCCCCTAATCACCGTTGTCCCTTCTTCCTAGCTGCCCACCATGGCTGGAACTCCCTCCTTGCCCACATCTGACTCACCCCCTCCCTTCGTACCTTCAGATCCCTCCTCAAGACCCACCTCTTCCGCTCTGCCCTCCCCGAGTCCTCGCTCCCCTCACCTAACTCATGCTGATACCTACCATCCAGTACAATCTGTTACCTGAGGACTGTGTACTCATAGCCTCACCACACGGACCAGCCAGCCATCATTCTTGATGTAACTAAGCCAAGCGTGTGCACCTGGGACCTCACATCTTCATGAATGTTACACTCCTTGTCTCTCCCTCTGTTCCCCTTCCTTCGTCCCCCCACCCCGGTCTCTCAGATTGTAAGCCCTAGGGCAGGGACCGTGTCTAGTCTATTACTTTGTAAGTCTATGTATTCTGGGTTTTATTCTTCTTGGCAATGACTTTGCTCAAGCTTAAAAACAAACTAATTAAAATAGTTCGATCAAAAATAAAAAAGCATGATATGTGCTCCTTTGGTAGGTTTCAGAGAAGAAAAGGAGGCCTTAATGGAATGATCCCTTGATTAAAAGTGTTCTTAGTAAATTGTATTATTGGTCTATTGATACAAGGGCTTTCACTAGTATTGTTCTTGGTTATTAATTTGTGATTTTATTAATTTATGTATTATGTATTTACATTTGTGGTTTATTTGTCTATTTATATGTGATATGTATGTTTAATTTGTCCAAATGGCTAAGCCTGAATAAAACTTTCTATTCTATTACTTTGTAAAGCACCAGGTGCATTGCTGTCACTATATAAATGTTTGCTAATAATAAAAAATAATAATAATGTAGCCTTGTCTCTCCCAATGTTCACCTCTCTCTTGTTTCCTTCTCCCTTGTCACTCTTAGATTGTAAGCTCTGTGGGGTAGGAACCTGTCTATAATTATTGATTGTACAGTGTCAGGTTAATAAATAAAATAATAATAAATAATTGATAGTGTTATTAATTTATTATTATTATTATTATTATTATTATTATTATTATTATTATTATTATTAATAATAATAATAATAATAATAATTTAATAATTAAAGAGCCTTAATCTCTGTGTTGGCTGTGTGCATCTGTGCTCTGTAAACAGTCCAAATTCCTATGAAATCCATCAGTAGCTTCTCTTAAGTGGGAATTGCTCATTGAGAATCTGCCAAGAATCTCTCCTGGTAGCTGAGCAGAAGTGCTGGTTGAAATTTGCAGAATCTTCATCTGAGTATTTTAGGCTTGAATTTAGTGCTTGCTGTCCCAGAAAATCCCAGCCACTGTCTGTAGAAAGGAACTTTGAAAATTATACGTGTGAGTATATTTAGACATTGAGCTTTGCTTTCATACTGCATGAGGATTTGAGCTGGGATATGGTAGGAAGCAGAAAATATATTGTGTATATGAATGTACATGGCAGTCTTAGCGGTTTGTCCAGAAGTTGGCTAGAAGAGTGTCTGAGCTACATATTCACCTATCTCATCTACAAAAACGGACACTCAGGTATGTGGATTATTAATTTATTATTATTATTATAATAATAATAATAATTATTAATATAATCTACTGGTTTTCAGTTTAGGTGGCTTTTTCAGTACCGTGCCTGCATGTACATAAAATGCTATTTGTAAAGAGTGTGGTCATGTATTGAGGAATGCAGAAATTTTCATATTAGATCATGCTTGTCATCCAGCTACGCCAATATCAATCAATGTCAGACACTTCTGAGGAAGCTGTAAGAAATACTGAAGTGGAATACCCTGCTTCAGGAAAAGTTTAATACTTCACAGTCAAGAGTTGGCTTATTACTCTGAAGTAGGAGGGTTATACTTATTCCAAAATGCTTGCTTATTATAGAGCCATAGGAGTGGCTCTACAGTTAAGGTGGCTTGCACACTCTGTTAAAATCACAAACATTCTACCCATTATAAAATCTAGATGTTTTATGCTATCTTTGTTACATTTTGTAGGGAGGATCCCTTGGATGAGGGATAGAAGCTACCCACCTTTCAGACAGATTACTTGAGAAACAGCCGAGCTATAGGACTTTGAAATTTGGAGGCAGAACAGTTTTTTTCTGCCTTCTTCCGATGCTTTCTGTTGACACAGAAAAGTTTGTTTTAAATTATTGGTCTGCAGGTGTAGAGATGTCAGAAAATTCAAGTGTTCATTGTAGTGTAGACAGATTGAAAATCTGTCATGTAGTTTTTAAATTATGATGTTTTGAAGTTCCCATGTTATCCAATGGAGAGAGCAAGATTTTTAAATTATGTCAGGATGGACATGGATTATACATACAGTAAACATGCGGAGATTTTATGCACGTGTCCCTCTACCCTTTCATTAAGAAGAGAATGGGTATCCGTGTGAAGGATAAGTAGAGAGGTTATTATACATACAAAAAAAATGCATACGTTCTATGTACGTGTCCCTGTACCCCCTCATAGAGAAGACAAGAGAGTGGGTAGCCGTGCATAGGATATACATAGAGAGCTTATTATATATGGGGGTGAAGGGGGTGAAGGGAAGGAATGGGCTGAGGGGGTGGGCAGGGCAGTAGGCAGGAAGATGAAGGTGTCTGACCCCTCTGCCTGTATTTAATGGTTATATTTTATTATTTAATTTAATCTTATTTATGTTAATTAGGTTATAAATTAAGTTAGTTCAGATTAGGTAAATAGGTTATTTAGGTTATAGGTTCAGATAGGTTAAATTAGGTTAAAAAAATTACATTTAATTTTTTTATAGTAAACAATTTCAATCAATCAATCAAACTTTATTAGTCATGACCATAGTTCTTGACCAAGGCAAAGAAATTTATATATAAACAATAATTTTTTAAAACAGGATGACCAAAACATGAGCAGTCAACTGTATGAGCTATATATACTAGCAGATCAATTTTAAACAACAGATCAAATTAAACATCACATCAAAACACATAATTACATACTGAACTAAAATCCTTTTAATTATGTGCCAATTACACTGTAAAAGTATACCAACAAACAGTTTCTGAGAAATACTAAAAATATTTACAATCCATCAATGGGTATTTTCAGACATTACGAGATCACGCACAACCACAGACAATACCTTGTGGTGGGGAATGGTCCCGTAACGTCTGTTTGATGCCCGCCAGATGTTCACCACAGTGAACCTCCGGCGGGAATAAAAATAACCACGCTTTCGAGGCTGGTCCGGGGACCATCACCAAAAGCATGGTTAGTTGAACCACGGCCCGGAATCAGCGGCTGGTAACGTCTGCTACCAGCGCCGATTCTGGGCCGTGTCCCAGACCATGGGTCGGAATTGGATGCAGCGGCCGGATTGGCCACTGAGCCTGCCCGTCTCCTGGAGGGCGGGCGGCTGGGGGAGCAGGACTGTGCGGCCGCATGTTGCGCTGTGCAGCCTCCCCCCCCAGATTCCATGCCGGGATCGGCCGGCATGTCTGCTGGCCATGACGGGGCGATTCCGGAGGGGAATCAAAAAGGTGATTCCGTGACGGGGCCAAAGCCGCCCCGTCACGTCTGAGATCACCCTATCTCTCTTCAATTCTCATCAGGCCTGTAGATCAATCATGACTTCTTCTTCACCTTGGCTAAACTGTTGCATCTCTGTCATTAGTTTGCCACAGTCTGGAGAACATAATCCTGAGGACTTGCCAGTAGAAAAGACAGTTTTAGTTGAATATCAGTGGACTTTACCCTCAATAAGGGTTTAAGAAACTTTTGTCTTGAGTTTGCTGTAAGGGAATGCAGAAATTTTCTGTTTGGTTTGCCTAACGCAAAAATTAAATCAATTATGACAAATTGTTTACAACAAATGAAGCAAAGCAAGGGTGCATTTTGGCACTTTCTATTTAATTTTTTTATAAATGATATTGTTTCAGAGCTACAAGGCGATGCTTTCCATCTAGTATCAGTACATAAAATAAAACTGTCCATTCTACTGTATGCTGTTGACAAGGTGACAACTAAATATGTAGTGTGGCATGTCTTTTATATAGGCAGGAGAATATAAACAGCGTCGAAGTTCGTACGGGATATTTTTATATCTCCCCTCTAATACAGTAGATGGCATCTTCTGAAAATGAAGAAAAGTAAATGCTCTCCTGATTGTAAAGTTGCTCAGTACTTTTAAATATTGTTCTAACTGATGTTGATTTTTGAGCTTATTATACCACGGGGTGGTTTTAACCATTTCAATTGCAGCTAAATCCTTTTGGATAAACATATCCCTTAAGCAATTTGTCATAATTGATTTAATTTTTGCGTTAGGCAAACCAAACAGAAAATTCAGAGAAAAACCAGCTTTGTTCGCTATACACCCCAGGTTTTCCTTCAACGGGAATTTATTATCAAAATTGACCATTTCTAACCAACAAAGTTGGGGTAATCGCTGTTCCGTCATAGTTAGTATTCACAACCAATAGAAAATAAGTCTTAACCGAGTTTCCATTTCCACAGGCAAGATCCTAGTTTCTGTTCTTAACATACATGTAGAAGTACTTTTAGGTACACCCAGAACAACTCTAAGAAGCTTATTTTGAAAACCATCTAGTTCTGTTTTGGCATAGCTACCCCATTTCTTGGCTCCATAAAGAGTTTGTGGATACATCTTGTGTTGTAATAATTTAAGTGCTGGGGTTAAGAGCCTGCCACCAATTGATCTCCAAAACTTAATGATTCAATTTATAGATTGCTCAAGTTTTAACTTCAACTTATTTAGATGCTCTTGCCAATTTCCTGTATATGAAGATAAAAGCCCATATTTATATGACTTAACTTGCTCCAAGGTTACACCATCTAGTGCCCATGTTTTTAGAATCCATCTCTTAGCAAAAAACATTACTTTTAATTTTTCATAATTAATTTTTAAATGTTTTCTTTTACAATAAACCTCTAAGGCTGTTAGCAGTCTTCTCATTCCTACTTCTGTAGAAGATAACACCTTGTCAACAGCATACAATAGAATGGACAGTTTTCTTTTATGTACTGATACTAGATGGAAAGCATCGCCTTGTAGCTCTGAAACAATATCATTTATAAAAAAATTAAATAGAAAGTGCCAAAATGCACTCTTGCTTTGCTTCATTTGTTGTAACAATTGTATCTGACAGATGACCTTCTGGGGTTAACCTAACCCTCACTGAGGTATTTCTATACAAAGCTTGAACCAATAAAAAAGCCTCTTTCAATATTAGATTCTTATTCCATAATAATCCTCTGTCAATTAGGTTGAAAGCTGACTTTAAATCCATTATGGGTGATTTCAGACGTTAAGTGGTGAAATTCACCACAGTGAATCCCACCCCGGTGTGAACAGAGTCACCGCGGGCCATGGTGAGATGCGCGTCCCCAACAGACGTGATGGGGGCGGCACCACTGGCCAACCGGAGAGAACACGGGCCGGGGGAACCCAACAGAAGTGACGCGGTGGCGAGAACCGTGGTGGGAGTCCCACAATGCAACGGGGTCACGCAGACACAAACATGGCCGCCGGAGGGCAAACGAAGCCACAGAAGGCCGTGTGCACCACCCAGGGAAGGGAAACACCAAGGGAGGGGTCGGAGGGAGAGGCAGCGCGAGCAGCGCTTCCAAATAGTGGCCGAACGGAAGGTGCGCACACTTCAAATTGAAAAGTGCGCACACACAAATGAAGCAACGCATCCACACAACAAAGGGGAGCAGAGCAAGGGGGCAGAGGGAGGCACACACCAGAGGCGGACAGGGAACCCCCCGACCTCACTGACACATGGGAGATGGGGGGCCCCGGAGGGGCCAGGACGGACAGATCAGCAGCAGGGGGAGGGGGCAGGGGCCCATTGGCAAAGGGGAGGGGGAACACAAGCTGATAAAGCAGTAAGGAGGCAGCACCAGGCACAGTGAAGCACACCAAGAATTTATTGAGGGCACAAGCGGCAACGGCCCGGCTAAAGGGCATACAGCGCAGGAGCGCAAGGATAAACGAGTAGGGGCAGCTGCAAGGGGGGTGCAGGGCCCAGACTGGGAGGGGGGGACCAAGCACAAATGAATGCCACATAACAAGCGTCCGGAGGATAAGCACACCCAGTGCAGGAGGGGAGGCACCAGACAGGCACGGAAACACCAACCCCTCACCCCCGCCAGCACGGATGGGGGAGGGCAAGGGGGCAACCCAGATACACTCCCCAAGGCAAACAGGGGGCAGATGGAAGGCAGGTTCATGGTCAAGGGACACCAAGGCGAGGGAGCAGGCCAGCCCCATGGAACCGGGGCCACCAGTCCAGGGACAGGGCAGCGGGGTGCAAGGGTGAGGGAGGCAGCTCACGGAGATGGAGGGCCGATGGCGACACATCCACAGGCCGCCACACGAAGGGTCCCTGAGCGGCGCCTGCAGATGCAAGGCGAAAGGGTGACGGGTGGTCGTAGATGGGTCACAGGGGGTCCAGCAGTCCCAAGGAGGCAGAAGGTGCGGGACAAAGCACCCAGGCCACAGGCGGAAGGAATGTGCTAAGGAGGCACCCGGCTGCCAGAGGAGGCCAGTGCTCCCTAGACAAAGCTGCTGGGGCTACCATCGGGTGGAGGGGGCAGTAACGACAGCAGGTGCACATAGTGGGGCTATTGCCACAGACCCCGGCAGAAGCCCCGGGTGGCCCTGTGAAAGCAGATCAGGTAGAAGGTCTCGAAGGGATCCACACAGCTCATCCCAAGTTGCACATCAGAACAGCCGCACACCTCCGACAGGGCCGCCAGCTCTGGTCCAAAGGGGGTGGGGGGAGGCATTCCATAATCTGCAGCAGGAGGCCAGGGCAGGTGGGACAACTCCAGCAGATGGTAGTAGGCAGCACCGCGGGAGCGTGGATACCCACGCGCACCCTGCACACTGATGAAGTAGGACATGGCCACTGCAGGGCCCCCCTCACTCAGACAGGCAGCATATCCCGGGAAGGCACACACACACAGGGCGGAGGCTGTCTCAGCGGGACTCTACGCCGCAAGGTCCCCCAGAGTGGATGGTAGGCATCCCTCAGGGAAGGGGGTGAGCCCCAGCTCCTCACATTGCACGTGGCATTCATCACTCAGCGGTCGCTACATAGCCAAAGTGCAGCATACCAAAGCTCAGGCACCAATAGGCATCCGGACGGGTAGGCAAGGAGTGCAGGCAGCGCTGAACGATGGGCAAATGCCACAGATCACAAAGGGCCAGGCTCTCGTGGGCGGTCCAGGGCCGGATGGAGTCCCCGGAGCTGCCGAGCGGGACCTCGGACTGAGAAGCAGTCACCATGGTTCAGCTCCTGGAGGGTCTGAGCAGCAGCAGACATGGGGGCAGCATGGGATGCGGGGCCGGGGGGATCCACAGGCAGACAGGATCCACCAAGGCCAACAGATAACGGCAGGATGGGAACAATGGAGCCGCTATGGAGGGAGGTGAAGGGAGTGGGCAGTGCACAGCTGCAGGCACGCAAGGCCAACATCCCCACGCATACACACCTGCTAGATGAAATAGGAACTCCAGCAAGAGCACGCACAGGGAGAACCACAGCCCAGGGAGTCAACGACACAGGCCGGCGGAGGGGGAGGCAGAACAGGGCGGATTCCCCATGCAGGGGACTGAGCTCCAGGGCCACCAGCCCTTTAGTCAGGGGCTGTGCGGTCACCAGTGAGCACCCAATGGCCCCTGGGGGTGGGGGTTCGGAGTCGTAGGTATATTAGGCACACGTGTGTAGTCAGGGGTGGTGGCGAGCACACGTTTCCCCAGTCGTGGCTCAAATCAACAGAGCAGCCACACCCGCTGGGATGGATCGCGCACAGCTTGGAGCTCGCCTGACCCTCCTGCAGGCGGTGACAGAGTGGTTCCAGGAACACGTAGCACTTGTGGGGATCAGCATGGATGAGCTAGACAGGATGCAGGTGGACCAGCGGTAAATGGCCAGGTTGGGGGCACACACCCGTCACACTACCTGCAGGGCCGGCTGACTCCTAGCCCTGTGGACAGCACGGTGTCTTGGACTGGCCTACAGCATGCCGGTGCTACGGGCAAACAACCTTCCAGAAGGCAGCAGGGCCCTGCTATCCCAGGGTCCCGTGGGAGGGCTGCCAGGTACCTAGTGCTGCAGCTTGCAATGCCCATCCAGAGGCACACATGGGCCGTGCCGAGGGCTCACCAGTGGTGGCAGAGCATGCTGGCACTGAGGGACGATGCCACCTGGGTCAGACACTTCAGAATGGACAGGCACACCCTCATGCTACTAGCTGAGCAGCTGTGGGAGTGTCTCGAGCCCCTCAGGACCGATATGCAGGACCCCAATTCCGTGCCACAGTGGGTTGCCATCGCTGTGTGGGCCTTGGCCACCTCTGAGTCCTGCTGTTCCATTGCACAGCACTTTGGAGTGGGGCTCACAACCGTGGTGTGTATAGTGCGGGACTTCTGTGAGGCTGTGGAGGGGGTGCTAATTGAGCGTGTTATTCAGCTGGTCGATCAGGACACTGTTATGCAGGGTTTCCTTGATCTGGGCTTCCCCAATTGTCTGGGGGCGAACGATGGGACCCATATAGAGATCCTGCGGCCCCCGGACGATGATGAGGCCGAGTACATCAACCGGCACAGATACCACTCGCTACAACTCCAGGGCCTGGTAGATCATAGGGGGCACTTCACTGACATCTTCACCGGGCACTTGGGCCACAGCCACGACGCTCACATCCTCACCATCTTCCCGCTGTTTTCCCGCATGTACAGGGGGGGACTTCGCTGACATGCGTATGACCCGCATCTAGGGGTGATGATGCCTCCATGCATCATTAGTGATCTGGCCTATCCTCTGAAGCAATGGTTGATGAAGGCGTTTCCTGTGGCCATCACCCCAGCTCAGCAGTGGTACAACACCCGCCTCAGCACCGCTCGCACTGTGGTCGAGAGGTCCTTTGGTGCCCTCAAGCAGTGTTGGTGCTGACTGGCCAGCTGGCTGGAGTATACAATGGAGACCTCCTCCCTTGTCATTGGAGCCTGCTGTGTCCTCCACAACATATGCGAGACCGACGGTGCAACTCTTGACAACCCCCCCCACCCATACCGCCTGTCTGGCCCGGTACCACTGTATGCCGACGTGCCTAACCCCCGCGAGTATCGCTATGCCAAGTGCATCAGGGCAGCGATGGCACATCACGTTGAGTGCCTGGCCCGTCCCTGAGGCCCTTGTCACCATGGACCCTCCAAACATAGACCGCACAGTGCCTGCAGCCACACCGCTTCTGCAGTTGCAATGTGAATGCATGGAATAAAGCTCTTGGACAGAATAAGGTGTGTCAATGCTTGTTTACTGTGCTCCCCCATACCCGCCCTGAATCCCAGTACACCAGTGCGCCCGTGTGCCCAACCCTCCCCCCTGCCCAGTGGTGTCAGGTGCCCCCTCCATTACCAGTCCCCTATGCTGCCCTCCCCCTGCCCCTGCCCCTCCCCCTCCCCCTGGTGCCCCTTGCCCTCCCCCTCCCCTTACCAACTGTGATGGCAGTTGCAACGAACCCCCCCTCATCCGAGGTGGAGGAGGATGTGCTGTCAGGCGGAAGGCCCTGGGTCCCAGCACCTGCCCCCTGTCCACCACCCCTGGAAGTCCCCTGCCCCTCCTGCCCCCCCTGTGTCAGCTGTGGCAGTCTCTGGGCCAGGCGGTCTGGCTGCTGGCGTCTGTGCTGCAGGGGAATGGGTCCCCAGATCCGCGGTCCCATATGCGGTTGGGGTTGCGGTGCTGGTGGGGCCTGCGGTGCGGCCTTTGGGGGTGGAGGGGGCAAGTGTTCGGGTTCCGGCATGGCCCCCGACGGGGCTGCTGCCATTATGAAGGCACTCAAGGCCCTGGCTTGCAGGAGGAGGGACGTGGTAGAGATGAGCTCTTGGGCTAGATCCTCCCTCCACCTGTGTGCCCACGCACGGTGCTCCCTCATCCTCTGTGCGGGCGGTACGGGTGGGCCTGGGTGGGCCCGGGTGGGCCCCGCCCTCGGCCCTCCTGTTCTCGGTGTGGCTCTGTGGAGCGAGGTAGGGTTCAGTCCATACTGTGGGGTGCTGTTCCCTGCTCCCCCTCCTGTCACAGTGCTCTGGGTGCTCCTTCCCCCCACCATTGGCACCGGCCGCATCCTTCGCCGGTCCCTCTGCCCATGCCCCATCCCTGCCGTTGGGGCCGTGAGGGACTGTCATAGCTCTTCCCCTCCCAGCGCCTTGTTGCCCCCTCCTATTGGGTTCTGCGAGCGTGCCCTGCCCTGCCCTTACCTGCTCCCTCAGTGTCCGTTCCCTCAGAGGCTGGACGATCGCTGGGGCTGGTGTCTGCCCGGTCTCCTGGTCGGCAGGCCGTGAGTGTCAGGGTGACTGTCTCTTCCTCCCCCTCCTCTGATTCTGCTGGGGTGTGTGTGGCCTCTCTGGATGTCAGGCTGGGGGAGCGTCGGGCGCATGTGTCCGAGGTGCTTGGCATCTCCTCCCTGGTGTTGGTGGCCGGCAGCGGGGCTTGTGTCGGGACCTCCGGCTGTAAGGGGGGGGTCATCCTGAGTGGGACACTGCTCCCGGGTGCCCCCTCCTACCGGGCGCCAGGCCACTATGGACCCCTTGTGGTGGAGCACCCGGCTCAGCGCATCCATGTAGGGGGAGGCACGTGTAGCCCGCCCTGAGCGCCGGTTGTTGTCGGATATATCGTCGATGGTTGTACCCCATTTGAGTTCTTTGATTTTGGTCCGGCACTGCGTGGGTGTACGGTCATATCCGGCCTCTCCCATCTCCGTGGCTATCTGGGCGAACACCTGCTCGTTCCGTGCGTTGACTGCAAGCTCTGTCTGCATCTCAGGTGTTGCCCAGATAACAATAAGGTCATGGGTCTCCTGGAGCCCCCACTGACCACCCTCTGTGGTACCTCCGCTACCTCCTCCTCCTCCGCAGCCTCCACCGCTGCTGCCTGTCCCTGTCTCCTTCTGGCCTCTGCCTCCTCTGGGGTGCATGCCCTCTTGCTGGTCTGTATGGGGGTACAGTGGGGGCTGCTGGTTATGCTCATGTCACCTGTGTTCCCTCCCTCCCTCCTGTGCCCCTCCTGTCCCCTGTTACGACCCGTCCGCTCTCGGTTGCGACCCTTACCTTCTTCCGGGGTGGCCCCGTGTACTGCTGGGTGTCCCTCGCTGGGCCAGGTTCCCCCTGCTGCTGCTGCCGCCGCACCTCCTCCTCACCCTCTCGCTCCATTCTTCACTCTGTTTCCTCCACCCTCTGCTCCATTGACTTCACCACGTTCCCCTACTGCTGCCTGCCCTTTAAATCTTCCTCCGTGTGCCGCTTGTTGTTGGTTGCCTAGCAGTGACGCTGCGTGCCGTCACCACGGCCCGTGTTCATTTCCTTCCACCGCGGCCGGGGGTTTCCGTTCAGAAGTTACTTTTCATTCACCCCTGCCGTGATGAGCATTCACCACACTTCTGGCCCTCCTCCCACCCCGACCTCCGAAGCGTGGTTAGGTTCACCCCAGGCCGCGTTTGACTGTGGTGAACATCTGGATGCGAGCAAACAGACGTGCATGGCTCTTTCACCATCCCCCGCATTTGACTGAGGTTGACTGTGGTGAAATCACCCAAAGTTAGCATAAAGTTTTCCTTTATTTAAGTTGGCATATTTAGCTATTAGATGAGACATGACAAAACAGTGATCAAGTGTTGAATGTTTGGAGCGGAATCCCGCCTGCTCTTCTGAAAATATTTTTTCCCTTCCAGCCTATTTTTCCAGTCTAGTCAACAATGTTTTAGCATATAATTTAGCTATAATATTGATTAAGCTAATCAACCTATAATTTGCAGATAGACTCCTTTCACCCTGCTTAAATAAAGGGATTATGATACTTAAATTCCAGCCTTCTGGTGGAACCCCATAAAAATGTACATTGTCAAATAACTCACAAAGTATTGGGGTCCACGAGTCAATGTGTTCTTTTAATAATTCCCCAAGTACAGCATCTTCACCTGGGACTTTTCTGCAAGGTAGCTGTTCTATGAGAGATCTAACTTCATGGCTCAATTCGTGACCAAACTGAAAGAGCTGTTATTTCATGTTCACCTGGATTTACAAAAGTATTGGGAATCTTATTAAATAGCTGGGGAAAATATTTGCTCCAGACAGTTCTGGCTATACCTGGGTCCAACTTTCTATTATAAGTCGAAGGGCCTTGATTAACTAGCCTCCAGAATTTAATGTTATCCTTTTGATCCATCACTGCTTCCAAACATTCCTAGGAGTGCCTTTGATAAGAAATTTTTTCTTTTTAATTAAATCTTTGTGTTGGCTTTCGACATCCAGATACAGTTTTAATATCTGTGGGGACCTTTCTTCTTTTACACATTTGTAAATCACGGTCGGGGCCACAATCTGGGCCGGACTGAAGGTAACAGATGTTATCTTCAGCCCATCCCGGACTGTGGGCAATCCAACCATGGTACTGGGCCCCGCAGCCTGATCCCAGGCCCGCTCTTATTTATTTATTTATTTATTTATTTATTTATTTATACCCCGCCCCTCCTGCAAGCAGCCCGGGGCGACTTCCAACAATAAAAACAGCATACATAAAAACAATTTAAAACCACCGGCCGGCCGGAGGTCCAGAATCGTGGGTATTTTGATTCCCACCAATGATTCACTGTGGTGAACATCTGGTGGGCATCAAACGGATGTTATGGGAATCACGGCCAAGACAGGGGATTCACTGTGATTGACTGTGATCCCGTAACGTCTGAAATTACCCATTGATGGGGTCCGTCCTGCCCTGGTATCTCAGGTTCGAAGTCTGGGGGTATTCCTGGACCCGCAGCTCCACCTGGACGTCCAGGTGGCAGCTGTGGTGAAGGGGGCATTTCGCCAATTACATCTGGTGCATCGGCTTAGGCCATATGTCTCAGACTCTGATCTGGCAACAGTCATCCATGCTTTTATTACCTCAAGACTGGATTACTGCAACACACTCTATGTGGGCTACCCTTGGTGCTGGTTCGGAAACTGCAGCTAGTGCAGAATGCGGCAGTCCACCTCTTGACTGGGACAGGCTGACATGAGCCCATTACACCAGTGCTCTGCGCTCTGCACTGGCTACCAATAGTTTTCCGAGCCCAATTCAAGGTGTTGGTGTTGACCTTTAAAGTCTAAAATGGCTTGGGCCCCACCTACCTTGGGCCCCACCATCTACCTCACTCTCCAGGTCCTGGATCGGCCCCTGCGGTTGGCCAGGGGCACCCTCCTCAGGGTCCCCCGGGTTTTCCGGGTGTCCACCATGAGGAGGGCATTCTCTGTGGCTGCGCCATGGTTGTGGATCTCCCTCCTGTTGGAGGTCCGCTTGATTACTGACCTCCTCTCTTTCCATAGGCAGTGTTCTGCCAGGCCTTTCCTGAGGGAGATGGGGTGAATGGGTTGGGTTAGGGTGAGGGGGATGGGTTTTATATTGTTTTAATTGTAGTTTATAATTGTTTGTTTTAATATGTTTTAAAATGCTGTGAGCTGCCCTGAGATGTCTGAGGCAGGAGGGGGTGGCATATAAATTTTAGAATAAATAAAAATTTATTTCTCAGCCGTGTTCCCCTATGAACTCTTCTCTTATGTTCTTTCATGACCTCTGAGGTTGGCTGAGGTTCCCTCTTGTGAGTACCAGCTGTCTATGACGTACAATGTGGGCACGCAGAAAGGTGTTCTTGGTGGCTGCCCCACAATTATGGAACTCTCTTCCCTTGGAGATTCGCCTAAGCCGGAGTCTGTTCACCCTTTGGAAGAGATGTAAGACCTTTTTGCTTGGACAGACATTTGGCGGGGGTGGGATTCGGTGCAGGGGTCAGAGAGAGAGGGTTGGTGGACGGGGTGTAGGGGTTTTATATGTTTATATATGTTTTATGTTTTTATATTTTTTTGTGAGCTGCCTTGAACCTTCATGGGAAGGGCAGGATAGAAATTGAATGAATGAATGAACGAACGAACGAACACTAAAGCTGGGGGCAGCAGGGAGCCAGGGGGCAGCTTGCTTTCCCTATATGCTTTCAATTGGGTTGAGGGAAATGGGACAGCTGAGTACTAGGGGGCTGCATATGGGGGGGAACAAGGTTGATGGATGCAGAATGTGTACAGGGAGACAAGAGTGGGGGCAGCCGGGCAGTGGGGGGGGGGGAGTTTCTGCATCGGGAGGGGGCAGCCAGGTGCTGGGGGAGTATTTATGGGAGACACAGCTGAGAAATGGGTGATGTGTATGCATGGACACGGCTGGGGGGCAGACAGGGGTGGTGGGAATCAAGGTAATAAAGGCTGTGGCGGTAGGCAGGGCTGGGGGTTGGGGGAAGTGTATGTATCCATGTGGGTTTCTGGAAAATTTTGAATTGGAATATTTCCTGGAAGTTTTTCCAATGCCCTGGCTTAAATCAATTGGTATCTAATTTAGCATGTTTATTTATTTATTTATTTATTTATTTAATGATTTATACCCCACCCCATCCAGCCTCACGACAGCTTACAAAAGTTAAAACAAATAAAAATATATAAATATATATAAAAAGGGCATTTACAAAAACATTAAATACAGTAAAAAGAGGTAAGACCCACTGGCTAAAAAAATCCCACCCCCTATCCCTCTACCTCCCTCCCCCAGAGGCCTGGATGAACAGCCAGGTCTTACAGGCCTGGTGGAAGGCCAACAAGCTGGGAATCAGAGGCGAGCCTCCTCTGGGAAGGAGTTCCACAGCCGTGGTGTGACCACCGAGAACGCCCGCACCATCGTGGCCCCCCAGTTTACCTGGGGGACCTCCAAGAAGGCGCCACCAGAGAATCGTAGAGATCGCTCCAGGGCCCGGGGAGTGAGGCAGTCTCTCAGGTAAGAGGAGCCCAGGCCGTGTAGGGCCTTAAAGGTCAACACCAGCACCTTGAATGGGCCTGGAATGTTATAGACAGTCAGTGCAGATCCCGGAGCACTGGTGTAATGTGCTCCCTACGGCCTGTCCCCGTCAGGGGGGTGGGGCAGCATTCTGCACCAGCTGCAGCTTCCGAACCGTCACCAAGGGCAGCCCCACATAGAGCGCGTTGCAGTAATCCAACCTAGAGATGATGAACGCGTGGATGAGGGTGGCCAGGTCGGAGTTTGAGACATATGGCTGTATCCTCCACACAAGATGTAATTGGTGAAAGGCTCCCTTTGCCACTGCCTCCACAATTCAGGCGGACGCCAGAGTCCAGCAGGATCCCTAAACTCTGCACCTGCGGGGCCAGCGGGAGGCAAATCCCCTCCACAAGTGGGGCCATCACCTCAGCTGCCCTACTCACCAGTATCACCTCCATCTTATTCAGGGTTCAGCCTCAGTCTGCTCAGTCTCATCTAGTCGCTCACTGCTGTCAGGCACTGGAAAAGCACCGAGACTGCAGGACCTGGGTCTGCTGAAAAAGAGAGGTATAGCTGGGTGTCATCAGCATACTGGTGACAGCCCACACCAAACTGTTTCACAACCTCCCCCAGGGGTTGCATGTAAATATTAAACAACAATGGAGACAAAATGGAACCTTGCGGTACGCCACAAGTGAGATCCCAGAGGCTAGATGTTTCTTTCCCCAGCACCACCCGCTGGCTTCTCCCTGAGAGGAATGAGCGGAACCATCCTAGGACAGTCCCACTGACCTCACCCTCTCAGGGCCTGCAGCCGCCTCAGCAGAAGCCCAAGGTCAACTGTATTAAATGCTGCCGAGAGATCCAACAGGACAAGTAATGTTGAAAGTCCCAAATCCATCTCTTGGTGGAGGTCGTCCACCAAGGCCACCAATGCAGTCTCGGTGCCATATCCTAGTCAAAATCCTGACTGAAAAGGATCCAGGAAACCAATGCCATCCAGATGGCACTGGAGTTGCTGGGCCACCACCCGTTCAATAACCTTCCCTAAAAAGGGGAGGTTAGAGACAGGTCGATAGCTAGCGAGTGCGCCAACATCTAAAGATGGTTTCTTAAGTAGGGGCCGCACTACTGCCTCCTTGAGGCAGTCTGGCACCCTGCCCTCCCCAAGGGAGGCATCGATCACCCCTGCCAGCACCGGCCCCAATATCTCCCTGGCAGCTTTCACCAACCCCCAGTGCCACCTCAACATTGGCCGGGGTCACTTCCTGAAACTGATCCCACAAAGATGGACCAGACGGGGCATCCATAACCCCCAGTTCTCCCTCTGCTGCATCAACCCCGACACCGAAATCGTGCTGGATCTGAGCGATTTTATCTGCAAAGTAGTTCACAAATTCCTCACAGTGAGCTTGGGAAACCTCCCCCTCCAGGCGGAGGGAGGCTGGACTGACCAGCCCTCTCACCACCTGGAAGAGCTCTGCTGGACGCGACTTTGCAGCAGCTATGAGGGTGGCAAAGAATTCCTTTTTTGCCATCCTCATGGCCACAGCATAGGACCACAAATGGGCCCGATGCCGTAGCTGATTGGATTCAGCACAAGAGCGGCGTCAGCGGCACTCTAGATGCCACCGCTCCCGCGTCATACACCTCAGCCTCTCAGTAAACCAAAGGGTCCTATGGTGGTGAAGCGGTGGCAGCAGATGTCTGGGAGCCACCCAATCAATGGTCTCCTCCAGCAAGGCATTCCAAGCTAGGACGAGATCATCAGTCGAGCAGCCAAGGGCTAAGGACACGTCCCCTAGGGCTTCTTGGAACCGCTGCGGTTCCATCAGCCTCTGGGGGTGGACCAACCTAATGGGTTCCCCCCCTTTTGGGGGGCTGTCATGCGCTAGGAGTCTGGCCTGCAGGAGGTAATGATCCGTCCATGACAAGGACCTAGAACTGTGTAAGGCCCCTAACCATCTGAGACAGGCCCATGGTTGACATGGCGGCCATGAACTCCTGCTCCGCACCCATAAGGCCAGCGTCAGTGTGAATGTTGAGATCCCCCAGGACCAAGGCCCTTGGGGAGCGCAACACCCCTCCCCCGACACCAGCTCCGCTAGGGTGGAGAGAGATGCTGCTGGGCAAGAAGGAGCACGGTACACCAGCAGCACGCCAATTCTGTCTCTGGCCAACTCAAACACAAGATGGAGGGCCTCGATCCCTGGAATTGACTGCACCACCGCTCGGTGAGCATTTATGTTCCTGTCACCTGAACCAGATCGACTCACTGGAGCACATTTTACTCCGATGCCCCCTTTATGACAAAATTAGGGAGAGATTCTTGGCCCCTTTGATAGCCCCCTTCCCAGGCCATTCATCCAAATTTTATGTTAGCCTCTTGTTGAAGGATCGTTTTATGGCTATTACGGAGAAGGTGGGTGCTTTTTTGGGCTGGGTTGTCTTAATTCAAAATAAAAGCAAAGTTGGATTAGCATTTTAGATCATGTGCCTCTCTAAGTATTAATTTAAACCTGCATTTAACATTGTTGCTGTAATAATTGTAATATATATGTTTTGCAGCCCCACTCCCTCTTTATAATCCCTGTCCGAAGGGCCTACCTTCTGGATTTGGTGCGGTTGCTAGTAATTTACAGTGCGTTTTAGTTTATCATGGTGAAAGAGTTGTAAAGACTTAGTTGGCTAAGCAATAAAGGTACTACCCTTTGCAGGGTTGTTTGTCCCCCCCTTATGGGTAAAAAAATCCTGGGGAGTTTTAAGGAAAGATCCTGTTGGATTAATTTTAATAATGTGTATAACTAGTAGTGAAATATTTTGTTTGAGGTTTTATCTTTGTTTTATATGGTTACAAGTTGTAACAAGTTGTAATAATCTATCTGGTTACATACAATAAAGACTTGATGATGATGATGACTGCACCAAATACCTCCTAGCAGTCCAAGACTCCTTAAAATCCATAGCAACATCGCCCCCCTGCCCCCAAGCCGGGGCTGGTGTTGCACGGAATACCCTGCCGGAACAAGGTCTGCCAAAATCGGACCCGCCTCCCCGTCCAGCCAGGTCTCCGTGAAACGTGAGATCCGTGGCCTGATCCAGGATTAACTCCCTGATCACTGATGACTTATTGACCACAGATCTCACGGTGAACAACAGAACTCCCGACCTAAGGGGCCTCATACCTTGATTCATCCCCCCAACTGGGGGGGGGGGGGGAAGCTGACCCTAGGGGCAGGTACCAAATACCTCAGCCCCCGGGTCTGTCTTACCGACCGCCCCCCCAACCATATCTCCCCTGCCCTACAACGACCCCTATGACTGCTTCCCTCCCTCCCCATATAATACACTCTAGCCTAGTTCCAGCCGCAGGCTGCCCAGTCCAGACCCTAGGGGAGACCCTCTCCAGCCCCTACTAAACTACCCCAATAGTCCCCACCACACGCTGCCACCATGTGGTCCCATCCAGGACAATGCCCCCCCCCCCACACCAGGGGGCCAGGTCCTGGCACCAGCCCTCTCCCTAACCCAAGTCCCATTTATCTCAGGGGTTGAAAACCCAGCCATTTCCCAACCCCCCAGCAGGCCCCTACCTCCCCAAAACCAAAGTCCCAAACTCCCCCCCCCTTTAATTAATCAGCCTGCATGTAAAACAAATCAAAAATCAAGCAGGTGATTCACAGCAGCAGCTCCAAGCCGTGGGCGCCTCCACCGCCGTTCACTGCCCAGGCCCTTTGCCTGAACTGACATTCGACTGTATTTTATCTGTCATTGAACCTTTTCACACAGACACTCTAACACTGATAAAATGGGTGTTACATTTTATTATACATATTGCAGGGCTGCAGGTATGCTCTATGGGTGCCCTGCAACATGTATAATAAAATGTAACACCCATTTTATCAGTGTTGGAGTGTGTGTGAAAAAAAGCCATTGTGTGATGCACACACCAAGCTAGACAAGCCCCTGTAGAGTAATTCATAGCCTTCTCTAGTCTTGACTAACCTAAACAAACGTGGACTAACCTCTACAGATTTTGTCAGTCCACCCCCTTTTCCATTTGTTGTAGAATGTAACCTGGTTTCTTGCCAGTCATACACACAAGCAATCCTTGCCAGGATGCCACACCAACACTCACTTTTGACTGTCTGAGGACATCCCAGGCTGGAGCATGCAATGTCCTCAAGATGCCTCAGGGCAATGTCTAGAAATGATAAATTGAATCACACCTCAGGAGGGATCAGCCCTGAATGATTGTCACTCACAGCAGAAACTTGGTGCAAAATGCTGTGCTTTTGGGCCTACTTGCCCAAAGTAGATGGTTTCACTGAGGCACGAAGCAGCACTTAAGGAGGTCTGGCCAAACCCCATGTTCATCCTGAATACAAAGCTCAATTCTGGCTTTGAAGGAAACGCAGCACGTGCCGAGATGGTAGTGCAAATGGTGCCTTTTTATTAACACGGAGGAGTCTTGGCACGTGCTTGCGTCCATGCCAGTGTGTATTAATGCCCAACAGAGCGTGCCAACCAGCAGGCACTGTCTAATCCCACTGTTGTATAATGAATGAGATTATTGACTGGGGAATTGAAGGTCAGGGAAGGAAAATGGAGCTGGCATCCCTGATTCGGGATATCGTTGGCTGTGAGAGTTTGTCCTTCCTATGGCAGAGCTGCTGCTCTGCTCAGAGCTCAGATCATATAATCCTATTGGGTCTCAGGCCTCTTCTCCTTTCTTGGGGCATGGTCAGTCCTCTTTCCACATCCAGAATCTGTAGTGCATCATCCATTCAGTTATTCCAGCTCCCTGGGTGCTTTTACACGAGACGGTACCATGCAGGTCTACCCAGTGGACACATATGGTAGCATCCATATAAAAATGGGGGTGGGTGGCGGCTTCCTTCTGCAACCCACATGAAGCAACCCTGCATTGCGCCGTGCGGGAGCATGGGTGGCCGGTGGGTGGATGGGTGTGCACACCGAGTGCACACTCATCCACCGCCGTCTAAACCCTCCCCCACCCACCAGACGTACCTGTGCAGTCCACTGAGCGCACATAGACCCACCCCCTGCCCATTTAAAAATGGCCTCTGAGGGGAGGCCAGGAAGGTTCCTACCATGGTGGAAAGACAGGCTATTAATTACGATTTTCAGCGGTGTGTGGGATGCTAAGCCATGACACATAAGCAATGTATCAAGGCAAAAAATAGCTGCAACAGCCTCAATGTACACATGCTTGAGGAAATGAACTTGAGCCCATGAACTCTCCAAAAGGTCTCTCTGCTGCCCTTTACCCTGGTTAGGCGCTTTAATGCCTTGTAGCATTCTACTGGCGCAGGAGGTGGTGAGGGGGAAGGAGGATGGGTTACCAGATGAACAATACATTATCTTATGCTATTTTTCCTGGAATCAGGAGAAATATGCAGGAAGTTCAAGGAAACATGGAAGGGGTGAAGCAAGAATGGAAAGGGGAAGTTGATGCAACTGATCATTTTCCTCAGTAGATTGTTCACCATTCAAACACTACAAGGATGCATGATAAAATAATAACTTCTCACTGCAAGTCAGGAAACAACTACCAGCTCAAAGAAATAGGCTCTATTCTTAGATTCCAGCCAAGAAGGAATAGGGCACACAGTAGATGAAATGCATCCAGCAGCTGAATGAGGGAGAAAGTGTGTCACCTTTCCCTTCTGTGTGTCGGTGGGAAGGGGGGAAATAAGGGAAGGAATAGGGATCCAAGCCAAATACACACTCCTTAAGACTCTGGTAAGTTGCACACGGGGTTAAAGATTCCTTCAGGATAGAATTATGGCCTAATGACTTCACAGAAATCAGGCCACTATCATCATAAGGATCAGAGCTCCCGAAGAACCACTGGCAAAGGGGTAGGTACAGTCTAGCACAAACACTCAGGGTTAGGTGGGGAGAGGGAAGAATAGTGCTGCAGTGGGTGAAAGGGAGGCAGGGAAAGGGGTCCTGGGAGCCAAGGGCAAGGACAGGGCTTACATGGTCCACAGGAAGGGGTGATCCCATGGAGGGGGGAAGCAACACACTCCAAACACTCAGCTTTCACCAGTCACTCACTCAAAGACAGGGAAACAACGAGGGCAAAACACTTCTACTGTCCACACAGGAAGGCAATAGGGATTAAACACAAGTGGCACAGTAGCAAACAAGTAAGCACACTTAGCTTTCACACAGGAAGGCCAGCCTCTTAGGTCGTTTTTAGACGTGCACTGGGATCAGGCGCAGGAGCGGCGAAACAGTCGTGGCGCTGTTTTAGACGAACCGAAAGCAGAAGTTGTGCGCGATTGGTGGCCGCGCATTCTTTTCCGGCCGTGTATGTCCCTCCAGAGAAATCAGGCCGGTTCGATCGCGGTCGGCAAAGAATGCGCGGCCGCCGATCACGCGCACAACTTCCACTTCCGGTTCCTGTAAAACAGCCCCGCGGCTGTTTCGTTGCTCCCGCGCCTGATCCCTCAGACTCTGATTACCAGCAAGGAGGCTAGGCACTCATTTCCTTTTATTCCCTAAGTCCCTCCTTCCTTCCTCGTTGCTCCAAGAGCCTTGCAGAGCCTCCTTGTTCTCTTTGAGTGTCATGCCTGTGGGATGTGATCCTTGTGAGCTCCAGACCCCTTTGTCGGCGCACCCCCCAAAGAGACACAGAGACATAATGTTGGTTTAACACAGCGTGGCCGCACTCTTTAGTCAATCAGAATTAACCTGTAAAAAGGCCGGTGGGGTATTGCCTTGGCAATCATGGGTCCAGCATGCTAGCAACAAACTATCCTTATTAATTAAATGGAGTACTGCCCGGAAGCGCCTTCCATGTAGCAGTACCTTGAACTTGAACTCTCCCCTCAGTTGACTGCCTCACGGCCATGGCCAATAGGGGGGGCATGACCACTGTGGGCGTGAGTAAGTCGGTAAGTGCTTTGGAGGATCTGGAGGCTGTGCACGCCCCTACTCGTCCTGCGAAGCACCCCTCCCAGGGTTATGACCCCTGTGCATGCTGAGCCCCGCATTCCACAAGATATCACAACCCCATCTCATATGGAGATGACTCTTTTAACTATCCTTAACCTATTTATCCTAACCTAGCCTGCTGGACCCCCACCACACAGGGGTAGTCAAGACGAACTGCCCCGTCCCCCACCGCCTAATTTAACAACAATGCCTCCAAGTGCCCAGCAATTGAGGCCAAATATATCTGATTGCCCTGTTCAGACAAGTGAACTCAATCGTTCCTAAACAATTCAGTTTTGGTGTGCACTATCCCCATATGCTTAATGCATGTACC
>QEPC01004292.1:612729-644232 GCA_003113815.1 Sphenodon punctatus | reverse complement strand
AGGGGAGGCGTGGGAGGGCGAGAGAGGGGACAGAGGAGGAGCGGAGTTCACAGACTGGAGTACGGAGGGAAATTAGTGCAGAGAGGTAGGGGGGAGCAAGGTTGTGAAGAGCTTTATAGGTGAAGACTAGGAGCTTGTGCAGGATTCGTTCAGTGCTCTTGTATACAAACTATGTCAGGGCTCACTGTTCAAGCAAGAGAATGGGGAGGGTAGGCATTGGAAGTCTCCCTCTGGCCCCCAGATGCTGAGCTTCCACCACAGAAATAACCATCAGCAACACTGTCACACAGTCACAATGGGTGTTTTTATATGGACTGCACCCATGCCTCTTCTCTGCCTCACTTCCAGATGGGCTGTCCATTTAAAGATGGGCCACCTGGGTGTGAGGTGGAGCAGAGGTGGAGCAGGCACTGCCTGCTCTGGGCCAGCTGCACTTGCAGTGCACCAGAACATTCCGCAGCACTGCAAGCAGAGCGGGACCACACAAACCTGGAACACCGACTGGGAGTGGACCATCAGTTCGTCTACTTGGCGGATGGACCACTGCAGCTCCACTTCAGGCTGGGGATTGCCCCAGCAACACCATAGAGCTTCAGACGGCAGACTACAGAGGCGGCTCATCCACCTGCAGCTCTATGGTGTGGGGGAGGGGGCGCTGTGTGGGCTGACTGTGGACTGTGGAAGCAGCTGTGTCTGTTTAAATCTGACGCTGTTGGGGCCGCGTGCAGGGGATGTGGGGCTGGTCACGCCCCCCGGAGCAGGACAAGCCAGTGTATTGTTACTGCAGTCTAGTCAAGCTAGAGACTAGTCTGTTAAACCTGGCCCAAGATCTAATGAGAGGTGGAAAAGGAAGCAGGTGCAACAATGAACTCCTGAATTTGCTTAGTGTGTTAGCCTCTCTTTCCCACCAACTCCTCTGCTCTATAACGACATCATTTATGGTTCTTTGGCTAACCTGGAACATGGGCACACAGCTGCCATTGAAGTCCATGGTGCTACAGGTGCATAGTGGAGGATAAAGTATGGCCTGCCAGGCTCCAGAGAAGTTAGTAAGCTCTGCATCTATGTTATGGTGATGTGAAAGGGTAGATTTTATGGTTTAAGAACTGGCATAGTACCCATCAGGCATCAGTTCCATGGCTTTTTCATGGGCTTCCTGTGTGATTGTCCACGAAGTGTTTGCAGGGTGAGAACTTGAGTATGGACAGTCATAAGTAGCTGCAAGATTTGACCCCTTGGGAAAGCATCGTTAGTGGGTAGCATAGCATCCATGGGTAACTGGCCAGCTGAAAGCAGGGTAAGAAGCTTTTGGGCAGCTGAAGGATAGTGGGTTCTGTGAGCCTGAGCTGAGAGATCAGAAGATATCACCAGAGAAGAGGCTGGGAGCTTGTCCTGAAGATCTCTAAATAGAAGGGAGATATAAGCAGAAGACGGGCTGCCCTGAAGATTTGGTATACGGAGGCCAAGGATGGAATGGGTGAACGGAACTGATTGTAGCCATGGTGGGGAGTGCGTTTCGGCAGTTGCATCTTGTCCGGCAGCTTCGGCCGTATCTCTCAGGCTGACCTTGCCACTGTCATTCATGCCTCCATCACCTCGAGGTTGGATTACTGCAATGCGCTCTACGTGGGGCTGTCCGAGAAGTTGGTCCAGAGGCTGCAGCTGGTGCAGAATGCCGCGGCCCGTCTCCTTACGGGGGCAGGCCGCAGGGAGCACATGACACCTGTGCTCCGGGCTCTGCACTGGCTGCCTATAAAGCACCGGGCTAAGTTCAAGGTGCTGGTTTTAACCTTTAAAGCCCTTCATGGCTTGGGCCCTGCTTATCTGCGGGAACGCCTCACTCCCCATATGCCCGTGCACCCTCTGAGACCGTCCGGGGGAGATTTTTTGGAGGTTCCCCAGGCGAGGCGGGTGGCCACCAATGTTAGATCTTTTTTGGTGGCTGCCCCTGTGCTGTGGAATTTGCTCCCGGAGGAGACTTGGTTGGCCCCCACTCTCCTGTCATTTCGACGTTTATGTAAGACCTGGCTGTTCTGCCAGGCGTTTGCTGAGGGAGGTGGGTGGGGTTGGTTTTTTTGTTTTTCCCCCCCTGCATATGAGAATTTTTAAACTTTTAAAATTGTTTTATTGTTTTATTCTTTTATCTTAGTTGTTCGCCACCCCGGGCTGCCGTTTGGGCAGGAGGGGCGGGATAGAAATTTTATATAAATAAATAAAAATAAACAAACTGTATTAATGTGCTGATTGGACAATAAATAAAGCACAGTGGCTGGTGATGGAACCTGACACCTGTGGGTTTATGGACTGTCAAGACTTATAGCAGATGCCTCACAGTTTACAGTGACCTTAAGTTAGTGGTTTTATCTCCCACAAGAGGCTCAGGACAGCTTTAGTAAGTACAATTATTGCAATAAAAACTCCCAACCTCCCCTAAAAACTCCCACCCTCACAACCATACTCAACCCCTATCCCCACCCACCAAATGCCTTTTCAAATAAAAATGTTTGACACTGCCTCCAGAAGATGCTTAGGGTTGGGTTCAAGCAAACCTCTTGGGGAAGGGGCTTCCACAAAACTGGGGCAGCAACTGAGAACGCTGTCCTGTGCACCCCTGTCCTACGGACAAGGGTAACAGAAGGAACCTGCAAGAAGGCACATCTGAACTTTTCGTATTTTCCTCCATTGTTTCCTACATAGTTATCAGGGTTACAAAACCCCATCATTTTATTGGGTCTCGTGATTTTAAAGTGCTTTCATCAAGTTGTAGTTTCCAAAATCTTTAACGCCTCAGCTTCTAGTGCCTAAGTTTTCAATCCTCAAAGCTGTAAAGTTAAACTTGAATATGTGACTGCAGTGTGAACCCTGAAGGCTCAGAAACCAGAAGACAAACAAAAGGGCCACCACAATTATTGTTATTGCTTCCTTACAAATAAAATCTGATGGTTCTAGGGGCCTGACTTGAGATGTTTGAACATTTGGGATTGGCATTTGGGATCCTGCCTGAAGTAGCTTTTAAAATGACACAACTCCAAGCCATCAAGAGGTGTGTATTGTTAGCCTAAGTAATCATGTAATCATAACACCATTCCCCTCCCCTCCAACTGTACCCTCACTTGTTGCTTCTTGTCTTAGATTAAAGTAAGACATCTGTCACCAGTCATTGAACTGTGGGACCTCCAGATCTAAAAGCGTAAGTCTCTGCAACCTGAGTTACACAGGTGACTTGTAACAGACTCAGTTATACACTGTGAGTCAGGCACAGAACTGGACTTGCATTTGGGAGTGCGTGGGATGGGGTATGGATGGCTGGTTTTTTTGTTTTAAAAAAAACATGTATGACTTATTTATATTTTATCAATATGATGTTTTGACTTGTTGTAAACTGCCCTAAGCCATATGAATAAGGCAGGATATAAATCCAAAATACCTCTATTATGTTTTTGCCATTGTATGGGGGGGGGGTGGGGGGGTGTTACATAAACCCTTTGCAAAAAAGAAGGGGTCTCCTGGGGGATGTTTTTTAAATGAGCTTCTCTCTGGGAAGCTGCCACAAGGCCACTTTGCCCCAGACCACAGTTTCCTTATTTCTCTGTGTGTGCTTCTCTGCCTATATGTGTATGTTGTATTACCATCTACTTCTCTGCCCTTAGCTGCATTTCACTGGATAAATGAGAAGAGAGAGAATGGGTTATTTTTAAGGCTGAAAGGAATAGTCAGGGAGAAGCTCAAATTGGATTAATTTTGTTGGTTTGCAAGCTATGAACTCAGATTTTTCACTGTATTTGCAAAAATCACAAAGGGATTTTCAAAACCATTTTCTCATTCATTCACAATTGTGTGCATTCAGTTTGTATTACTTTGTTACTTAAGTGACTAGGGTTTTCCCCATACAGCAGGCAGCAGAGAGTCTACTGAAGCGAATGCAAAATTCCTCCTGCTCCCTTACGTCTATTACAGTATATGGTTGAAAGCCAGAGACCATTCAAATCAGTGGGCATTTTTGCTCACCCTTTTTTCTTCTTTTTTTTCAAAAGTAAGTTGGACTTTGACTTAAGCAGTATTAACAGATGGGAAGGGAGGCAGACATTCATGGAGTTTCTAGGCTGCTGCCATCCCTATGGACAGTGTTGGGAGCCCCAGCCGTTTCTCAGCTGACAGCTGGTTGGGAGAGAGGAGCGCAGATCTCGTCCCTGTGAGCCTTTGGGGACATCTGCGCTCCCCTCTCCTTGCTGACCGTCAGCTGAGAGGGGTGTGCTAGCTGTGCCTCTATGGTGCTGGAGGACCTTGGGCTGCAGGATACCCTAACTAGGGCTGATGCAGCAGGAGCTGTTACCGCGCCGTGATTCCATTCCACCATATCGGAATTGCCCGCGCCACACTGCGGATTTTCTGCGGACATTCCGCTAATTCTGCCGACATTCTTCAAATTGCGGACTTGCGGAAAAATTGCGGAAACTGTCGGAAAACCACTGTTCCGTTATTTTGTGGTGCTGGCCGAATGGTGGAAGTAGCGAAAATGTCATGTTTCCACTATTTTGCAAAGCCTGTGGAAGTAGCGGAATGAAATTAGCGGAACTGAGGAAGTAGCGGAATGAAACTTGTGGAATGAAAGTCTCTGCCACGTCGTACCACTAATTGCAGAAACGCTGTTTCTGGCGGAATTAGCTACCGCTGCGACATTCCGCTACAGCCCTAACCCTAACTCACAAGATCTGGCCCCATCATTGCTCATCGCCCCAATTTTGGCCGGGATAACCTGCATGGCATTCTCCCCCTTCCCAGGGATGATACCGTGAGGCGCTGCCCTGAGGCAGCCCCAGAGCAAACATCTGGCAGCCACTGTTAGTAGGGGTCCGAGTCATCAGAAGATTGGGTTCGGTTCAAGGTGCTCCAGTTTAGGCTGGGACCTTCCCCAGCTGATATCTGGTGCCAGTAAACTCACAGAAACACGCTGTATTAAAGAGAAAAGGTTTATTTAGGAATATAAGACAAGTATTGGTTCCGAGTCATAGAAAATGTGCATTAGAAAATAAAGTCCAAAAGGGTGCGCAAAGCTGCCTTATTTAGCCATGGGCTGACTGCCCCCTTACTCTAGTCCTCGTTCCTTCTGTGTCTGGATATCCTTCCAGACCCTTCTGCTCTGCAGCTTTGTGCCCTGCCTCCAGCTTCAAGATGGTTCTTCCTTTGGTCCTTTGGGGCTTGCCTTAAGAAGTCACCACCTCCATTGTTCCCAGTCTCATGCAATGATGCTGATGGACCATTACCTGGGTGGTGATAGTTGCCAATGGCCCATTGCTGGCTGTTACTCACCCCTGGATGGACATCTCCTTTGCAAGCCTGCATTGTCACTCAGCACTCTCCCAATGTCCCATCACGGGTTTCACATTGAAACATCCCACATTCCATTCCTCCCAGGTTTTACATTGTGACATTCATATTGTGTGACTTACATTGTGACATTTACATTATGTGATCTCCGGCTGCAAGTATAACCACCTGCTGGGCCCAGGTGTCTCATCTGGTTCCCCGTGACAACTGTTCAGACAAATCCAGGGTAAAGGGGAGCAAATGAGAGGCAGTGTCTCATCTGTTAACATCCTAGGTTCGCATTTGACTTGATTAGTTTGATTTTGGCTTAGCTAATTAAAACCAAAATGGGAGGGGGAGCTAAGCAAAGTATACATAGTTGACAAGTGTGAATTTGAATATTCATAAAAGAAAATTAATCATCAAAACTTTAATGTGTGGACTGGAAAAGTCATGCATTTCAGGTCTAGTTACAGCTTTCTCTAAGGGCAGACAGAGAATAAAGGGTAAAGAAGATCAATAATAATAATAAATAATAATAATAAACAACATGCCTGACTTCCTGCTTCCATGGCGGAGACTGAAAAGGCACCTTGCTCAGTGATGATGTTCTTGAGGTTAAAGGAATTAACTAGCACAGAATGAGCCACTTATGCCTGCCCTTTCTCTGTGTAAAGGCTGAACTCTCTAGGAAAGTCCATAATTACAGCTCCACTGTGATACTGCCATACCTTCAATATTTCCGGTGACCAAAGAGAGCCACAACAAGCTCTCTTGTCTAATAAACTCCACCCTACAGAAAATAAGCTCTGCCCCTCACACACGTACACATACACACACCATTCCACCCCTGCATTGTCCTCACAAAGGGTTTTTCCTGGGAGGCAACCAGGAAGAGGTGCCTGAGACTTGAATTATGATCTTTTTGTCTCTCTCCTGAAAGAGGGACTTTGACCCCTTGAAGGATGGAAAGTTGGATGCAGCAGCCAAAGAGGGACTGTCCGTCCGAAGTAGGGACTCTTGGGAGGTATTGTATAGTTTTCTAGGGCCTGATTCAACAAGTGTCTCAAACACTTTCTTAAGGGTGAGCACATGTTTACAAACCTTGAAAAACTGGAGTTCTAAGAACTCCACATGGAGCTACATTCATAAAAGAGAAATCAGTTTAGATTTGACAGCAAAGGGCAATTTCTGGCTTGTTGAGCATTGGCTGACTTAGAAATAAAAATGGGGGATTTATGCAAGTGAATAAGGAAACAATGGCATTATTAAAGGTTTAGTTTTCATGTTTACAAAAGGAGATTTGTTTACAAACCAATTTTCCCAGAAAGACAGACAAATTTCCAGGTAGCACAGAGAGCTATTGTTTTCAGACTGTGCCCTCAGTGACACCTGTGCAATCTCACTGACATTGCTGCAACCTTACTGCTCTCAGTGGGTGTGCACTGAAGTAAGATGACTGCAACTTTAACCAGACTTTTCAAACCTCACTGAAGAAAGTTGGGCTTCTACGTGCTTGTGTAGAAATGTAGGGCAACATTTTCAAAAGGCTCTCAGTGATGTAGGACCCTAAGTCCCATTTTCAAAAATTGCTTTGGCACCTGGCAGCAAGAAGGGGAAAACAATTTGCAAACAACACGGTAGCCACTCACAAGTGGGTGTCCACTGGGTCATTTGCTGTCCATCCCCAATGGGGAACACATGTTCCCCATCCAGTGCCCCCTCACGGTGTCCTGCCATAGAAGGCAGGGAATGCTGTAAAGTCTATGGGTCAAATGTGAACATGACATCTGTTGGGGGTGGGGTGGGGGGCTGCAAGGAGTTTCCATGTGCCGGCCGCAAGTCCCACAGAGGAGTCAGTGGGGACGTCATAATAGGAAATAGACCCATTGTGAAGCTGAGTGTCCTTTGCCACTCACCCCCATGCTGTTTATTGGGTGCTGGCACCCACAGCATGTGGGCTCACAGAAACAGGGCTGTTGTGTTTTGGTTTTCACCCTTAATCCCACTGACTTTCAGCAAGATTTAGGTTGTAAATTTTACCCTGAAGAAAAGTTTGCCTTTCTACTTAAAGGTACTGCGCAACCCCACTAACCTTCCAAGGTGCGTTTTACAAAGGCATGAAGGCCTTTTGCTAATCAGGGCACTTTTTAATTTAAGGATGATTGTAGGGCTGAGGAATCTGAGTTTGGAGAAAAGGTTGAACTCAAAAGTTCAGAGTGAGGCTTGTTTTCCCAGTGGAGGCAGAGACTCAGCAGGGAGGTTTGAGGTTTACAAGGATCTCAAAGAGACTGAGAAAGTCAACAGAGAGAAACTGTTTCCTCAGGTGAGGAGACCAAAAATGAGAAGTGACCTAAGAGACAAACAGGAGAGTTCCTACTGGTATAAAATGGAGAGAGTGGGTGAAGGGGATACTCCACCCCAAGTCTTGGGGCACAGGGAGCAGCCTTCCTTAATTGTGGCGCTCCATGCCGCTTGGGGTGGTAGCAAAGCCACCACCGGGAAGGGCCAAAACTAAGGAGGGAATTGCCTCCTGTGCAACTCAGCTCTCCACTGCCATTTCAATTTCCCAACAGCTGAGGGGCTACCACCATTTCTTCCAGCTGCCGAGCAAATTCAGATGTCACCAGCAAGGAGCTGCAGAATGGAACTCTCCCTCACAGCAGCTCTCTAAGGGGCATGTGATGGCAAAGGTTGTGGGGCAGAGTTGTCCCCCTCACTTTAGACAGTAGTTACCCCCTGAGGGTTACAGTATCCTGAGCTTTGAAAGATTGCTTAAGAAACAGAGCCTGGCACAGATTTGATTTGGAAACATCTTTTGAATAAAGATAGATGGAAGATTACAGCTTGATAGTGTTGTCAGTGCAGTCATTTGAGTTCAGAAAGAGCCTTCTTGTCTCTTTCCTCTGCCCATTCTCCCAGTTTCCTTCTGAATCTGTGTGCCCCTCTCAAATGACAGTGAATGCTGCCTTACCTCTTAGCACGCACACGGTGCCAGGGGTCAGAAACGCTGGAATGAGGTGGCGGCTGCTGCTGCATGGGGAGATCCGCACGTAGCCACTAGAGCTCTGTGCCGTCTCTCCCTGGTTGCACAGCAACCTGGGGGCACATGACCTAGTCGTGACCAACCGCCAAGCTCCTCTCTGACACCTGGACCTCAGCACCCATCCAAAAAAATAAAAGATAGCAACTGAGCATCTGTGATGTCAAGGAAAGTCTCTCAGCTGACAGTGCCTCTATAGCAGCTTGGGGAGCACACAGCAAATGCTCAGAGTTCTTGGCAGGCCAAAACAGGAGCTGCTTTTGTGTGGTGTGTGTGTGTGAGAGAGTGCGCTTGTGTGCTGGGGATTGGGAAGGTTATGATTTAAATGTCTATTTCACTGCCAGGCTAGAAATGTCAGTAGTGTATTAAATTACTATTGACTCCACAAGCCTTTCCCCTCCCTCCCCTAACTCATCATTCTCAGCCATCACTGTCTCCCAGGGCCACAAGGGCTTCTTTCTATAAACAGCATACTGTCCTCAACACTTGAGCCTTTTCTTACCCCTTCAGGAAAACTGGGCAGGCTCCACTGGGACAGGAGGAGACAATCTACCCCAACCCCCACTTCACTCCCCTCCAAACCTGTTGCTTATGCCTCCTTTTGCTTCAGAGTTAAGAATAGAGTGACCTTTGCAAAGCTAGTCTGCTTCTCAGCAGCCCCCCAGACTGGCACTGCAGGTGGCAGCAAGCAATGGGAGGGAGGGCGAGAAATGACTCAGTCTGACCGTAACCTAATTCTTGTAAAACATTTATTCCCCATTCCCAGCTCTGCATTCTCCGTGTCTCCCCAGCTCTAGGCTGAGACAATGTGCTCTCCTTCAGATTGTTTCATGAATTTATAGAGCCTCGGTGCCGTTAAATTAATCTCTCCCTGTCTGCCCACAAATGCAGTGTGCAGGGCCTGCTAAACTGGCATCTTTGGGGGATGCAGCTGCCTTAAAGGTTAAAAAGCCAACACCATGGAGAAGAGATGAAAAGTGCTCAGTTGGCCGGTGTTACCTTTCAGCAAGCTCTCCAGCATGGCACTTTGCAGTGGCTTCAGGGAGACAAGGGCCATAGGTAGGATGTGAACTCAAACCCCGACCCCACCCCTGGCTCTTCTTGAACTAGCAGAGGTTACAGTAAGGAGGTACTACTCAGAGATCATGTTGCTGAGCTTTGTTGTGTGGGAGAGAGACAGTGAGTCTCCTTGCATCACTCAGAGGTGGGATTTTACATGGAGATAAACTTGTTAGGAGCTGCTTGAAGGGAGGATAAAGAGGTGGCAGCTACGTGTAACCATATGGTTTGGGCGCTGCCGATAATTTTCCAGCCCATCATAATATGCTCTTTACAATCAAGCTATTGACCCAGAGAGCAATGCTGCTCTCTAAAGAGGCATCCAAGTGCATCTGGTCCCCAACTGACCCTAAACTAATCTGAATCCCCAGTCTCCAGAGACAGACAGATAGATTCTCTTCAAATGTTCAAAGAAATCTTTCATCTTGAGGCCATGAAGAGGTGTGAGAAATTTCAGCCCCAAAAGGTCTCTGAAGGTTCAGTAAGCCAAGGAAAATAAGGCCTTAGAATGAAAGTGCCACCTCAACCAGAAAGGCAGCCAAGACATTAAGTGCATCCTGGCATGGAAGCTGCGCAGCCTGATGTGGTCAGCATGGAATTCCAAAAGGTATCCAACTCAGTACACTGTCAAATGGAGACTCACTACATGGTGTCTGATCAGGGACCTCTACATCCAAAAGCTGGAGGGCTGCCCATCAACTTAAAGGAGTAGCTGCACTTTCTGACTGTCAGCAACCGTCAAGTCTACACTCCGTAGGAAGCAATTTTCTGTGTAAAACATGCAGATGCCCTTTCTCCTTGGAGGTTTCCTGCATAGCTCTGCTGAGCTTCAAAAGCAGAGAAGGCAGTGTTTTTGCCTTCTCCTCCCCACCTAAGACTTTAGGCCAGATCTGGGCCCATTCCCTTTGGACCCCCCCTTAGGCAATGCAAAGGGAGTTGACACTGTCCATAACCTCTTGGCTGTGCACACAGCCCTACTGGCACAGAGCTAGTAGATCTCTTTCCTTCCTACAGCCTCTGGTAGGAGGAGTTTCTGAGGGCCCCCTGGGCAACACAACAGGGAAGTGCAGACAGCGGGGGATGGCCAAAGATCAATGTACTCCAGCAACTCCCTGGTGGTACAAATTCCCTTGACCACAGCATCCTGGGGTCTGATCTCTGGCCTATCCTTGGGGCCAAACAATGAATCAAGGAGTCATAACTGACTCTCTGACTTCCCCATATTTCCTCAGCAAAAAGTAAATAGAATCTACCCCTATGTCACTAATAACATGGCATATCCCTACGCCTGGGAGAGTCTCATGTCATTATCTCCTACATTAGCGAGGGGAACCTTTTCCCTCCCAGGGGCTACTTTGAAAATTAGTACAAGCTCTGAGGACCACATAGAAGCTGGAGGCAGGCGTGCTTAAGGGATGCATTCAGGGGGAGGACAGTCCAGATCATGGATCTGTGCCATGGATGTGTACCTTATTCTTGTCTGCATGGCCTCATCTCTGCTTTCTTAGCCTGAGCTCAGGTTTTCAGTACTTGGGGGTAGGAATTGGACCCAAGGGGCAGACCCAGGAACTGAAAAAGGGCCACATAAAAACTAGCTGTGGGATGTATTTGCCCACAGGCTGAGAACTTGTGGGCAATTGAATAAACTGCCCAGGGTGGTTGTGGAATCTTCTTCCTTGGAGGTTTTCCAAACTTGGCTGGAGAGGCATCTGTCTGCGACACCGTAGACAGGATCATCTGGATCCGGCCATGGAGCAGGGAGCTGGACTAGATGATCCTTTAGGTCCCTTCCAACTCTACAATTCTAGGATTCTATCATTCATTCCTCACTTTGCCTTCATCACTATCCTCTCTGACTGTGGCATTGCTTGGCCCCTCTGTCATGCCTGGTTCTGCGTCCCTCTCCTGTAGATGCCTAATTTCCATTGTAAAGTCCTTGGGGAGGGCAGCCTGACATGCTCCATGTTTGGACATTGTCAAGCATGCCTCTCGCGCTGTACAAATAATTAATCATAATAACTCATCTTCCGCATAGAGCACACCGACTCTGCCAAGCCTCCAGCTACTGCTTTTTCTCTTGTGGGCTTCCTGTTATTCTTACGCTATGGTCATGTGGGGACACATGCTAGAGCATTCGCTGAGAAGCCTAGGCCGTTAGTTTAAAGGTTTTTGTAAAGTGCTGCATGAGTGAGAAGCTGAGGGTCCCTTGCCTTGTTGTGACTAGAAAGCCCAGGATTTTTACCAGTCGCTGCAGCAGCTCAAGCAAAATCTCTTTTTCTGGATGATTGCTTCCTCCATCTCAGTCCTCACCCTCAGAAGTGGCAGCAGAGATCTTCCTCTCCTTGGGAGCAGCAGGGGCGAAGGCACAGTATTCACAACAACAAGAATTAGAAACTTTCCTTAAAAAATAAAAAAACAAACTCAGATTCTGTCCTTATTTATTTATTTAATTTCTTAGCCACCCCCTCCTGCCTATGGCAGCTTGCGGCAGCATACAACATATTAAAACCATATAAAAACAATCAATAAATAATCAAAAATACAATAAATATATAAAATAGCAGTAAGAACCCACAAGGAGGATCAGAAAACCCCACTCCCCTCCCTAACCCCCACTCATCCCCCATCTCCCTCACCAAAAGCCTGGCAGAACAGCCAGGTCTTACACTGTCTCCGGAAAGAGAAGAGGTCTGGGGCCAGGTGGAGCTCTTTCGGGAGGGAGTTCCAAAACATCAGTGCCGCCACCGAGAATGCCCTCCTCATTGTCATCACCCGAGAAACTTGGGGGACCCCGAGGAGGGTGCCCCCAGCCAACCACAGGGACCCGGGGGTGAGGTGATCCCCCAGATAGATAGGGGCCAGGCTGTATAGGGCTTTATAGGTCAAAACAAACACCTTGAATCGGGCCCGGAAGACTATCGGCAGCCAGTGCAGAGATTGGAGCACTGTTGTAATGTGCTTGCAGCAACCTGTCCCAGTAAGGGGACGAGCTGCCACATTCTGCACCAGCTGCAGTCTCCAAATCGTCACCAAGGGTAGCCCACTTAAAGTGCATTGCAGTAGTCCAGTCCTGAGGTGATGAAACATGGATGATGGTGGCTAGGTCAGAGTCTGAGATGTATGGCTGAAGTTGACGTACCAGATGTAATTGGCGAAATGCACCCCTTGCCAGAGCCTCCATCTGGACATTCAGTTGGAGCCATGAATTGAGGAGCACCCCCAGTCAGACTACGAACCTGAGGGACCAACAGAGGGTGGACCCCATCAATGATGGGCACCACCACTCCTTGAGTCCCTCCCATCAGCATTACCTCTGTCTTGTTGGGATTCAGCTTCAGATGGCTCACCCTCATCCAGTCCCCCACAGCTGCCAGACATCAGGTAAGCACCGAGACTGCCAGGCCTGGGTCAGTTGAAAAAGAGAGGTAAAGCTGATGATACCAGTAGCTGGGGCCCCAGGCGTGGGTCTGTAATACTTGTACTTTCCATAACTCTATGCTCAACAGAGCTCTGCTCTATGAAGACAACCAAGAGCCCAGCTTTTGGGAGGCAGAGATAGGATTGGTGACTGTGGGTGAAAACCAATGAGATGGAGGCTCCTTCACTTCATAGGCCATGCTGGGGAGAGCCACTGCAGCCGCCACTTGGATTGGTGAGGAGAGCTGTTCACATGAGTAGTTTCCCCACCCCACGGTAATCTGGGCATAGAGGCTGCTGTCACAGGTCCCTCCATAGCATGGGTTGGTGATGGAGCTGTCCATACAGAACAGGATGACCAGGCCCCTGGCACGCAGCAGGATAAAGCCCCCAGGAAGAGCTGCCACAAAACAGCTGATAGGGGGGCCTGAAGGTGTGTTCTCAGATGGTCCAAGTGTGTGCACCAAACACCAGTCAGCTGTTTGGTTGCTGGGGTGAGAGTGCTCCTTTGGGCCCAATCCTCTGATCTCACCTTGTGGTGAAGCTGGGCAGGGCCTGAGGGAGACTGTTAGCCTGGTTTAGCCTGGGTGGCTGGGCCTTTGTCCAGGCTGTGTCAATGACTGCTGCTGGCCCACGCATCCCATAGCAGCCGCATTCCCACCCACCCTGAGGCCATAGCAGGCGAACATCTGGCGGTGACCTGCTATGTGAGCAGATGAGTCCCGGACTACCGCAGGCTACTGTCTCATTTATTTTCACCCTATGAAGATCAACTGTTATTACATTGTCCCCCACAGAAAGGGAGCTCAGCATGGAGACAGCATTTGTAGTAGTGAAACGGCTCCTCTACCTCTCCGCAGCCTGTAGATCTTACTATCACAAGCCCCTGCTGAGATACCAAATCATAGTCCAGCCAGCCGGGCTGCCAGGGATGTAGCTAGCTTGGGATGGGCCCAGGGACAAGAAACATCCATGCCCCTCCCCCTCCCCCACCTTTTCCCTGCTGGTGGTGAAGCCGCTGGCTGGCCTAGGGGCGCCTCCCAGCTCAGTCAGCCTAGGGTCGCTGGGCTGCTGGTGCTCAGGACTTACTTGCTCTCTGCAGAGTCTGCGGCATGCTGGTGGTGGTCTGATGCTGGGTCCATCCATCTTCTGGGCTGGCGGCAAGCTGGTCCCATGGTGCACTCTGTCCCTCGTGGCTCACTGCCCACATGCTGGGACTGAGCACAGCCAGCAGCAGCAGTGCCATTGTTGCCCCAGCCCACCCGAACAGCCCTGGAGGCTGGGGCTGGTTTGGTGGGCTGGGGCAGGCTGGGCTGGCTCGATGTTGGGAGTGCTGGAGTGGGAAGGTGCTCGGTGGTGGTTCCACCCAGTTCCTCAGTGGAGCTGCTGCCGGGCACTTTCCCACTCGGGTTGGGCCTCCCTCAAGCCAGCCTTGCCTGGACCGGGTCTGGACTGGTGGGGAGGACTTGACTGGTGGGGAGGACTCCTCCTCTGCGACGTGGCACCAGGGTGGTGAGCTGAGCTGCAAGGCTTGTGAGTGTGACCTGACCTGGTGCAGACTGCTGCATGGGCCCCCTCCCTGGCTGCGGATACAACATTGGGATTTCAGATGTGATGGGATGCCTATTGGCCCTGTCACGGAATCACCTTTTGATTCCCCTCCAGAATCAAAACGTCACGTCTAACAGATGTGCCAACTGATTCCGGTGGGGAATCTGGGGGGGAGGCGGAGGGGTGGGGCTGCACGACGCAATGTGCCTCCTGGAGACGGGTGGCCGCAGGGGCCAATCCGGTTGCTGCAGCCGATTCCGACCCGGGGTCTGAGCCATGGCCCGGAATCGGCAGCGGTAACAGACGTTACCATCTGCTGATTCCAGGCCGTGGTTCAATTAACCACACTTCCGGAGATGGTGCCCGGACCATCCTCCAAAGCGTGGTTATTTTGCTCAGCGCTGGTGGTTCACCATGGTGAACATCTGGCGGCGAGCAACCAGACGTTACAGGACCATCCGCCACCACAGGGGATTCACCGTGGTTGAGTGTGGTAATGTAATGTCTGAAAATACCTATTGTGTCAGACACAATGTTGCAACTGCAGGCAGGGTGGGGGAGGGGGCCATGCAGCAGCCGGAAGGGCCCCCAACCAGCTCAGGTGGCAATTTTAAAAGAAAAAAAAAGGGGGGGGGGGGAGAAGGGTGGCTGAGCTACCTTGGCTATTGGGCCAACAGCCAGTATGGGCCCTGGGACAAATGTCCCTGTTTCTCCAATGTAGGTACACCCTTGCGAGCTGCACGCTGTGCTGGGATTTCCTCCTTCAAATTTCCAGAGCCTTGTAATTTCCACAAAGCAAAGCCATGCCAGATGCCTCCTTCAGGATGACCCATATCATATGACATGATTGGAATTTTAAACCAAAGTTGCTATAGAGTTACATCTGTGGAGCAATGTGGGCTTGTGCTCCTTTCATATGATGCTCATTCACTATAATGAAAACCTGGCTAAATAGATTTTTATCCAAGGACCAGTGGCAGCCATGTCACTGCCTGATATAAAACCATCACCAGGAACACCACATTGCCCTTTCCTTTGAAGCCAGCGTCTTGCTCTGACATTAGTATCCCCACTCTGCCAAGTGGGAGGGAGAATTGGATTTCTGGGACCTTGCAAGTAAGTTTTCTACATGAGTGTTGAAAGTGTGGGAGACACTCCTCTTGGCCTCAACCCAGCCAGGAATCCTGTCCTTTATCAGCAGAGTCTAGGGGAAGGAGATTGGAGGAGATCCTTTGCTGGGCTGCTGCCTTAGAGGCTTCATGCTGCTGCTGCTGCTCCAATGGCTACAGCAGAGCAGTGAAAAGTGGGACCAGTGAATCCAATCTTGTTTCTCTTGCTGATGGAGGCATTATCTATGGTTTTCTAGTGGAGGAACTATCTGTGATTGTGATGCAGATCCTGAGTATATTCTGTGTGTAAGTGGTTTACTTACACAGAAGCAGTATGTGGGCAATCCTTTCCCTCAGGCTTCTTAACTCCACATGAGTGCTCCATCTCCTCAACTCAGTATCAAGAATTGCCTCTAAACAAAGCGTATTTTCAGACGTGACGGGGCCAGTATTGGCCCCATCACGGAATCACCTACTAATCCCCCGCTGGGATCAAAATGGCACGGCCGACAGATGTGCCAGTTGATCCCGGTGGGGAATCGGAGGAGGGGGCGGGGCTGTGTGGCTCAATGTGCGGCTACACAGCCCCACCCCCCATGCTCCCTAGACCGCCCCCCCACGGGGCAGTGACCACGGCCTGGAAGCAGCAGCGGGCACGGATGCTGATTCCGGGCCATGGTCAGGGGACAGACGTGACGTTCCCACGCTCAACCACGGTGGATTCCCCGTGGTTGAGCGTGGGAACGTCACGTCTGTTGGTCCGAATGTGAGCTTCCCGCCGGGTATTCACCCCCGTGAATCACGGGTGGGAATCTCTTTGACCATGCAAACGGCGATGGTCTGGGCAGGACAGCCATTTGCATGGTCAAAGAGATTCCCGCCCGTGATTCACGGGGGTGAACATCTGGCGGGAATCACTTGTCAGGCCAACAGACATTACGGTCCCTTGCTCACCATGTGGGAATTCCTTCACCGTGGTTGAGCATGGGATCGTAACGTCTGAAAATACCCAAAGACCAAGGCAGGGAGCAAGTACTCCTGCCACTCTTCTCTCTAGGTTCCAGTCTCTCACAGGGAGCTCTGCTGTTTCCTCAGAAACTAACCAAAGTTGGATGACAAACAATTGACTTCTGTTCCTGCACTAAGAAAAACACATGGAAGACTGAGTGTCAAAGACCTAGTGACACATGTCACAGCAATTCATGACCAGACTGGACCTGTCCCACTATGATAGGGCTGCAGTAGTATTGTTTAGTTTCACACTATATGCTTGATATGAAAAATGACACCTGGGGTGCTCTACTTCAAACACAAACTATAGAGACCAATCTTCTATCTCTAGATGGTACAGGGGCCTCCCCAGGAGCTCATCATGCTGTGTCATCTCTAATCCACTCTGCGGTGTTACTGTTCCTTTAAAAAGAATGTACTAGAAAATGAGAGCTAAGAAGGTTGAGACAGTTAGAACAAGGAGGAATGGAGAAAAGATATGCATTGCCAAGAATGTAAATAGTTACTATGATATATAATTATAAATAATAAATATATATTTATATATAAATAAATAACATAATTGAGAAGTCTCTGTAAGACCTGCAATTTTGGAAACTTAGTGGATTCTTCCCTCAGAGATCAAATAGTGATTGGTGTCAATAACATTAAACAAAGGAGGTGATTACTAGAAGAACAGGACTTGGATTAGAATATGCCAAGCTGATGAGATAAGTGATGAGAAAGCACAAGCTTTTGGAGAAATAAAAACAGGAATAAAGAAGAAATTACAAATATACTGGAGGTGTACTATGTCAGAAAGCAACAGTAATATGTATGTTTGCAGCATGACAGCATATGCCACAGATGTGGAAAAAACCCATAAAGGATTACAGTGTCCAGTGAATGGCAAAAGATGTTTCACTTGTCATGGAAATAATCATTTTGCAACAATGTGCAGGAATAAAAATTACAAAGAGAAGACAGAAACAAAGTATCACCTTGATAAAGGAGTCATAGCAAGAAATGGAAGGAAAGCAAGCGGAGGAATATGTTGGTAACAGCCACAGTACTACTATGAAACATTTGTTGGTGTCATACAAGCTCCAGGTCAAGACACTGGGTATTAACATGTGTGAAAGTGGAGCGCTGTCATCACAAACTGATCTGGACGGGAAGCCACTTACTTCCCGGTCAGGATTGGGTCCAGCTGCGGAAGAAACATTCAGGCAGCTGGGCCTGGGCTGGGGTGCAGGACTCATCATTGGGGCCATTCCAGACCGCGCCGGGAATAGCGGGCTACCATATGTGATAGCCTGCTGTAGTCCGGTCGGACAGGCCATTCCCCGGATGTGGTGGCGGCTAAGCTGGGCTGTGACTCTGGAGGTCTCTGGGGTCACAGCTTGGGCCAGCCGCCAACACACCTGGGGAAACTCCGGGTCAAAAATCTGGATGGCTCACAACAAACATGATGGTGGCTCGTGGGCCAAAACAGTTTCTAACAGGCCAGGCCACCGTCATGTTTGTTAACTCTCATTGAATGAAGTGTGATATTGAAGACAAATAGAACAACATATATGAAATACAATTTGGATACAGGTGCACAAGCAAATATAATATCAGAAGATATGATGAAGAATTTATTTACAAAACCTGTGTTACAAATATGTAGTGATTCCATTTAAAAATCTTACAGTGGAAATGTTGTTCCAGGTAATATTAAATGATACAGCAGAGCAGGTTAAATTTATATTTGTAAAGGGAAATTGTACTTCTTCATTAGATCTAAAAACATGTGTTGCATTGAGATTAATAAAGAAAGCTTATTTTGTGACAGAACATCACAGATAATGTAGAAGAAAAATGTACAGATATATTTGAAGAAATAGGAAAGCTTAAGATAACTTACAAAATAGAACTTGAGAGTCATATACCAAAAAAATACATGCACCATGAAATGTACCATTGATTTTAAAAGATAAACTTAAACAGGAGCTACTTAGACAAGAATCTCTCTATATATTTGAAAAGGTAGATGGGCTAACTGAATGGGTGCATTCATTAGTTACAGTAGAAAACAAACATTCATGTAACCACTTTAACACCATTAATATTTCTTATGCATGTTTCAGGGCTGTAGTCCTGCAGTCCTGCAACATGCTCCATGTGCCATGGAAGGCAGGGGGGCACTATAAAAATAAAATTATATTCATTATTAACTATTATTTATTATTTATTAATAATTATTAATTATTAATTATTATCATTATTATTACAATAATAAATGTTAAAGTGGACTTGACATTATGTCTGTTTTCACCCACTCACCCACCAGCCCCATACCCCTCTCTCACACACAGAGGAATTAATTTGTTTTGCACTTCCTGAAGCTGCCGCTGACAAAGACAGGATGCTGCTCTAGGCCCTTTTCAAATGGGCAGTGGTGAGTGGGTGGGATGGGATGGGTTTTTGCCTGTGATGGGTGAAGGTGGGTGTGCACCTGTTCTCACAGGAGCACACCCATCTCCACGCATGGAGCAACCAACCAGCATTGGAGCCTGTTGCTCCGTGCGTGGGTGATTAGTGGAGGGGGTAGAGATGGGGGGAGCGTGGGAGCGTGCCCCCCCCCGCTGGCAGTGTTTCCTCGGACACCCCCTCACCGTCGGTGGTGACCTGCAGTGTTCCTGTGGATGCTCCCCCCCCCCCATGTGCGGGGGGAAGCACCTGTGTAAAAAGGCCCATAGATGGGCTATTGGTCTGATCCAGTCTGGCAGTATGGTGTTACTGTTCCTTTAAACAGAATGTACTAGAGAATGACAGTTAAGAAAGTAGAGCCAGCTAGAAGTAAGGAGGGATGGAGAATGGACATGGACATGCAATGCCAAGCAGTACTATAGCATATAATTATAAATTATAAATAATATATATATAAACAAAATATATGAGTCTTTGAAGAGGAAACAGAATGATACACATTCCAACAGGATTGAGAACAGCTAGGCAAAGTTCACGCTACCTCCTTTTGCAACACACCCAATTCTATAGCACTGAGAGAGGTAGAAAACGGCAGAAATTCAATGTGTCTAATAAAGCAGCTGGGACAGAAGTTCCCCGAATCATTCTGTTCCATCAGCTAAGCTGCCCTCAGCCAATTCGTGTTTCCATCTTGCTAATGTGTGTCTGCAAACCAGCCAAACCAAAAAAACAAACAAAATACATTTGAGGGAGAAAAGAAAATGTTATGAAATAAAAGATCAGAGGATCAAGAGCACTTTGGAGGCTCAAACATGCCACACACAAGTACTGGGCCTGTGGTCAGCCGGAAAACCGCAGTTTAAAATTCCACAATAGCCCTGTTTTTTTAATCCTTCTAATACAAATCCCCCCCCCTCCCCATCCCTAGCCCAGCATTGCTCCTGTGGTGGCATAACCCGAGCCTTTAAGCCCTTTTGAAGTATGCAAGAGTCCCTGCTTCTCAGCAGGAGGGCTGGAAAACACTGTCAGCAATGCCAAAAATGTTCCTATGATTACTGTACCTTTCTGAGCAAAAACCAGGAGAGCAACCAATTAATGCCTTCTAATCTGGCTAATAAATAAAACTTTCCCTCTGTGGATGCCTTGTCTCTTTAGTCTATGCTGAGGGTGGTTTTCTAACACATCTTGAAGTGCAGCAATGGAGGAGAGCCAGTCTATTTTCTGCCTGCTGAGATTTTCATGGATTGGTACCCGATTCACCTTCCCACAGGGTAACCTGGTGTGACTGCCCTGGACCCTGCTATTTTTTCTACTTAGTGGCCCTGTTTTTATCAGGGCAGGGTGAGGAGCCCTAAATACAACCACCTCTATGGCCCTGCAAAGGGTGCCCTCAAAGGGGCAGGGCCACAGAGGAAGGGGTGGGGCCACCAAGGGCCTCACATTTTACCTTTTCCCTGGGCCCTGCAAATTCTAAGGCCTGTCCAGTTCCCCTTGTATCTTGATGGAGTGACTGGTGGTAACTATACACTTCTGTGTGACTGTTTAATCATTCTGTTCTAATAGCACCCAGTGGTCCCGGTCAGGACTTGGCATTATTGTGGTGTGCAGTGTACAAAACCATATGAAGACCTGCCCCAAAGAACTTCCAATCAAAACTAAACATGGGAGAAAGATTATATATGTATATGTGTTTCTATTACAGTACAGATGTTAAATAACAGTTAAAAGATTTCTTTTGATGATTGAGGTGTGCAGAAGGCACAGCATTCATTTTTGTTTTAGTTTTCATTTACAACCCCCCCCCCATTTGTTTTCATTTTGTTGTTGTTTTATTATTAATTATTATTATTATTATTCAGTATGTATGCGGAAAATGGTCACTGGGGTCGTTCTGTGCATGTGTGGCCCTCTTCTGAAATGGCACTGATGCTGCTGGTGCCATTTTGGAAAAGGGCAAGCATGCACAGAATGGTCTGGTGGCCATTTTGTGCATGCACAGTTGTTGTTTTTTTAATTTTAAAAAAATTGATTTTTAAAAATTAAAACAATCACTGAGCATGTGTGAAATGGCTGCTGAACCATTCTGTGCATGCGACCTTTTCTGAAATGGCACCAGTGCTGCCAGAGCCATTTTGGAAAAGGGCTTCGCATGCGCAGAACAGTCCCTGAGGTCATTTTGCGCATGCAAAGTGATTAAAAAAAATATTTTAATTTTAAAAAAATAAATTAAACAAAACAAGTGTGGGGCACACTATCGCTCCACATGCCAAACAGGTTTTTAGGGATAAAGCCACGTGAGACAGGGGGCGTCTTTAGACATAACGAAGATCAGGTGTCAAAACCCCTAAGCATGTGTTTGGCTGTTGTGTGTAAGCACCATAATGATCCCAACACCAATTTGGCCACCCGTTGAACACGCAATGTGAACACCATTGAAGCACAAGGACAATTTGCGTGTTATGGCTGAATATGTAATATATAATAATAATAATAATAATAATAATAATAGAACTGAATGAGTCATGACCATTAAATTTGAGACAAAAGAAGAGGTACAAAAAAGACATATAAAAATTAAATGAATAAAATTGCTCCTAAAATTTGCTCATAATAAAATAAAAACAAAGTATATAAAATAGTCAAAACAAGTACAGCCAGCCTATCGATATAATGCACCGAGTAAACCAACCATATGAAGGATCGGCTCCTTTTAATTCAAGCCATAGCCATACTTGCAAGGGCAAAGATCGTACTAGAATCACTCTCCTCTGGTGAGGAGTATCCAATATAGTGAGGTAAGTTTCTCTTCCCGGGATTAACTTAAAAGTACGATATAAAGGGGCTGATTTTAGATTTCCAACCAATTGTCTATCTTTAAGAATTGCTAAATCTGTAAGTTGCTTTACAATCAAAAATTTAATTCTGGAATTTGAGAGTGGAGACAGAGCTTCCATTGATTGTCGTCGCACCCCCAAAGAAGACGAGGACACCATGTATGGGTTTAAACAGCCACACTCTTTATTAATAATCAAAAGGGGGAAGGGGTAGCCCTCCCACTTCCCCCTTTAAACTGGGGTCCTATCTATCTCCTGTTCCTAACTGTTACCCTGACCACAGGAGGTTCCCATCCAACAACCGGCACTAACCGGTCTGCCTGTCGCCCCTTCTTTCCACCTCTTCGGGTTAAGCCCGAGGGGAATCCTCCTGTACCCCAACTTCCCCAACTTTGTTAACCTACCCCCTACCCTGACCACCAGGTTTCCCCCGGGCCGGGGCGGGTTGCTCGTACCTTCCCCTTTTTGTCCCATGGGGGGTGGGGTTTAAACAACAAGGGTGAGGACACCGTAACCCACTGTTTGGTACATGGTTCGCCCAGCAGGTCCGGCCGCTCGCCTCTCACCCTTAGGCTGACCATACAGTGGGCCGCACTGAGCGGCTATGCATGGCATATGCCCATCTCTTAAGGAGATGTTTCTATTCAATACTATGCTACCAACTACAACTTCCAACAATTGGCCTGAAGTCAGCCTACCGCAAGAGTGTGACAATTCAGCCTACCACCTGCAAAAACCACGTCCTCACTCCCTTGTTCGACTCAGCAGGTCACTTCGGGAAAGGCGAAAAACCCCTTGCCGTTTTGCCAATTTGGTTCAGGGAAAATTCCTTTCCAGTCCTAATGCACGACCAGGAGTGACTCGGAGTGGTGCTATTTTATCGGGGCAGGTGGGTGGGTGCACGTTGTTCTCCCTGCTTGCGCCCGGTCGAATGAGGCGCGAAGGCAGGGAGACTAAAATGGCGCCCGGGAATCCTGACTCTCGCGAGAGTCCTGGGTGCCTTGAGTCTTGGTTGCCAGGTAACCCTGGCTTCCTGGCCCTGCTCAGTGGCCGCTCGCCCCTTCCTCGCTTCCTTTGTTCCTAGGAGGGAGCGGCACCGCCAAACTCCCACTGTGGCGAACGCGGAGGGGAATTGCCCCAATAATCAAAAAAGGGAGAGCAATTTTTTAAGCCACAAAAATATAGAAGGTGAAGTGAGGGATTCAGCAAGACAAAGGCTTGGCAGCCTATCTTCAGTCATGCACCGTACCCTTAGCCAGGAGGAAATCTGGGCCAAGTCTAATTTTACTTCAACCGGGAGTACACCAGTTTCAAGCCACACAAGGGCAGCAGATGTGCTCTTTGGGACAGAAAGAATTGCTCTAAGGAAGCAATTTTGGAAAAACTCCAACTTGGATCTCAAGAAGGGGCCCCAAACCTCAGCACCATTCAGGGCTTGGGGGCTGACTTTCATGCCAAGCAACTTTAAAGCAGGGGCTAAAAGTTTCCCACCATCCGTTCTCCAGAATTGTATAAGACTGCCTATAGATTGATCCATTTTAGTTTTGATGTACAGCTGAATATGTGGCCAACGTCGTGTCTAACGATATCGCGTGGCATATTAGGAGGTACAACATGGGGAATGAGGTAGCAGCACTTTCGTGCTGAGATTGGGAGATGAGCAAAACACCGATTTGCTCCAAGATGAGCTGTGTGTCTAAGCAGCGCCACATGGTGAACACAGGGCCAAACCGGTGTTGATATCAAGGACAAAACACACATTCAGACACCTGTTGGCATTATGTCTAAAGACACCCAGGACCAACTGGATCTGCTACCCACTCCGGGGAGGGTGAATGCAGCCTCTGTACTTTGGTCCAGCAGGGAGACAAGTCCAAACAATCCCCCCACCTTCACGGGACAACTGGATAGGTGGGCTGCCATCACCAGTTTTGCCACACCCTGGGGAAGGCTGAGGAGCTGTCCACATGGGTAGGTGCCCGGCTTTGCCCCCCCCAGACCTCATGCTTATCCCACCCCCTGCTATGCTAGACAGGGCACTGGGCCACGTTGTGGCTCTTGGTTCAGTGAATGCTAATATGGCTCCTGGGCCAGTGAAGACTGAGGCCATTTTTAGATGAGTGCCATGTGCTCACGTCTAAAAATCATGCGCCTGTGAAAAAGTATGTGGGTGGGGTTTAGACTTGTGGGGACATGCCTTGTAGCACTCACACATTTTTTAAAACACCGCAAACATCGAGGTCTTTAATTGGCGCCTTAAAAAAATGTGTGAGTGCCATAAGGCGAGTCCCTGCACGTCTAAACCCTGCCTGTGCTCTTTTTCACAGGCGTGTGATTTTTAGGCACAAGCATGCTCATCTAAAAATGGCCTGAGTGTCACGGATTTAATAGATTAGAACAAGAACCAGTGCTACCTACTGCTTGCCAGTTTGATCTCTGTTCTGCCTTACATAATGGAGAAGGCCTCTGATCTCTGCACCAGTTACACTCTTACATAACAATAGCAGCTGTTCCACATACTCGCCATTATTGGATGACAGCTGGTTCTGTCTCAACTACACATGTGAAAATTCAGACTCAAGTCAGAGGGTGCAGCCACACGAGACAGCCTGAGGAGGCTACGATGTCTTGGGTAGCCTTACCCCTCCCTAGGCAGCCGGGCCACACGATGCAGTGGATCATGTGCCCAGGACCCATCAGATGTTCCTCCCACCTTGTGGTGGAGTGAGCAGCTGGCTGCTCCGCAAAGCCTCCTCAGAAAAATTCTGAGGACATGTTGTGGAGCAGCCTTACCCCAAGGCAGGGCTACTCATGTGTAGGGGCTGTGTTTGCCACTGCAGGGCCTTGAACAGTGGGTGCTGTTGCCTGTGTGTGCAGCCATGTCACGGCCGGGGGTGGGATCTTGGCCAGGCTGGGGGATGGAGGAGAGGCAGGGCTGGGATGGGCGCTCACTTGGGTGGCTGGTGTCATGGGTTGCCCTGGCGGGACCTTTTCCTGGCTTCCTCCTGGAGGGAGCTGCTTGTGTGCTCAGCTCCCCACACTTGCCCCACAGTGGTGGCAGTGCTTGCACACCACGGGGCTGTGTGGGGCTTGGGCCTTCACTGCTCATTTGGAGACACCCAGAATCTGCTCCAAAGCTTTTCTGCAGCACCTTGCTGGAAATTGTCAGTGTTAGCAATACCTGTGCTTAGGGCCCATATCAAGCCATCTCCATCCTGCACTGGAACAGCTCCTGAAACAACTTGCATTTTTAGTAACCATTTTAACAGCCATCCAGATGATTTCTCTTTGCCCCAAGCAGGATAACAGCAGCACTAAAATGGGCTCATGCTCTCTGTCATGGGCCTTCCAGGGATGCCACTTTTCAGTAAAGCAGTCACCAGCAGAGATTCAGAAATACCAGTTTTAATTAAAAATGGTATTTTCAATTACACTGCATGGCTCAGGCACGCCGACAGCTGAACTTTCACCTTGCTGTGCTAAGTCTGCTTCCCACTGAGGGCCTGTTGAGTGTCAATAAAAAAGTTGAGGGGTCTCCCTCACCATGATAAACTGGTGATTAGATAAAAGGGACTTTTGGAGAATAGAAAGTGGGAGCGAGGGAGAGAAGGATGAGAAAAGAGAGCAAAGGAAGGAAACCAGAAGGAAGAGAAGGAGTGGGTCAAGCAGCTGAATTAAATAAAGGAAGCAGTTGAAAGAAAATTGAACAACACAAGAATTATGCATTATTGTGTGCATTACAGCAGTGTCCAGAGATCCCAGTCAAGAGCAGGACACTGTGAGTGACAGTTTTTGCCCCAAAGAAGCTTTCAGTCCCCCCAAAATTGGGTGTGGGAAAGAAAATACTATTATTCTCATTTTACATAAAAGAGAAACTGAGGCCCAGAGAGACTAAGACTAGATTAAGAAGCTTGCCTGTGGTGACCTAGGTAGTCTGTGGCAGAGGCACAGATACAGGGTGAAGTCACATGAGACAGCCTGGAGAGGCTACCAACCCTTGGGTAGCCTTACCCCACTCTGGGCAGCTGGGCCATGTGATGCAGTGCATTGTGTGGCTACACCCTCCAGATGTTCCCCAGCTATGTGACTGGCAACGTGTCGTTGAAAAAATTCCGAGGATGCGTTGCGGAGCAGCCTTATCCCAAACTGGGGTAAGGCTCCCCAAGACAGAGTAACTTGTGTGTCTGGGCTGCGCTTGCCCCACCACACGGGGAAGCACTGCTGTGGGGCCTTGAGTGGCGGGTGCTGTTGCCTGTTGCACGCAGCCACATCGTGGCTGGGGGTGGGATCTCAATTGGGCCGGGGGACAGAGACAGGGCAGGGTCAGGTGCCCACTTGTGTGGCCTGCGCAGCGGCTTGCCCTGGCCTTGGCAGGAGTTCCGAGAGCCTGGTTTTCTCATGGGGTGGGGACTGATTGTCTGCCCAGTGCCCTGCGGTTGTCTCCGAGTGTGACAGCCATGCTTGCCTGTGATGTCGCAGGGGTTAGGCTCTCACTGCTCGTGTGGCTGCACCCATAGTCTAATTAGTAATTATTACGCTTTGCAGTGTAGGAAGGACCTTCTCAGAAGCAGGCAAATGGCAATCCCTCCTGAGGCATCTGGGCATGAGGACAGTAATTCCTGCTTCAGAAGCCCATGGATTTCTGGCTCTTCTTGTGTTTTAGAGAGATGGTAAATACACTGTTAGATTAAAACCCATGATATTTATAAATACAGTGCAGGTATAATAGAGACAGCACAAATTGTGCCCCCAACCTCCTCACATGTCTTGCGACTCTTGCCCCCTTCACTGGAGTCACTGGAGAACTATGGAACAGGAGCATGTGTTGCTGAAGAGAAATCTCCTGATGTGTGGAAAGGAGGCATCAGTTAAGGAGGAAAAGCTTGTGCTCTCTGCCTCTCTTCCTTTGCAGGAAGAATGAACCTGTGTGAAGACTTTGCTCCCATCACCTGCAGCTGGCGAGTCCTCACACTCTACTAGCATAAGGGGAATGAGTGACCCAACTTGTATTAGGCAGCTGTGAATCCATCCCCTATCTTGGTCTCCGAGGGAGAGGGGAATGACCTTTGGTAACCCCTGAGCTTGGCTCATTTGGAAGCAAAAAGGAAAGTCTAAATCCAGAGTTTACCCTCCCTCCAGCTGTGAGACTTCCCACGCCTAAATCTGGGAGTCACCCACTTATTCAGCAATGTCAAGGCTTTCCAGTGACTTCACCCAATAGTACTTCTGTTTCACCGAGGTACCAAGGCTGTTGGGTCATATGACCGAGGGACGCTGGTAACACAAGATGAGAACTATTTGCTGTGACTATATTAAGAACATTTCATGGGCTCCTGCCTCCGAGTTTAGTTACTTTTCTGGGATCTGGTGTCACCTCTTTGCACCTCTCTGCATTAGTGGTGGAAAACTGTAGCCCTTTCCGTCAAGGCAGGAGCCCTTGGGAGTGACCATGTGTGCACCCAAGCCAACTAAGCATAGCACATCTAATTTTAAAGAGGAAAGGGTCAGATAAGGAGTAGAGGGAGAGAGTCAGAGAAAGTGGTAATGTTAAATAGAGAGTAACTGATAAAAGGATTGTTAAATGTAGGGGTTTGTTGATGAGGGCCAAAAGGAGAAGCTGCATTCAAAGCCTGTGGCTAAGATCAGCCAAGACACCTTCCAGAGCCAATTCCAAACATGGGGCGAAAACAGATGTGACATTAGCCCATAATAGCCTGCCTGAGCCCAGGACTCACCTACACATCTGGTCTGTCACTGCCGTATGTTCGCCTGTTACCACCCTGGGTAGGCTACCAGCTGCTACGGGATGCATCAGGTGGTGGGTGGTCAGAGATGCAACCCGGATTCAGGCCTGCTACCTGGGCTAACCGTCTCCCTATCTGTTTTGTGACTGCCGAACCCTGCCCCAAGGCGAGGATGGAGGATAGGGTCCTCATGCTCACCCTGGCTGCACCGAACAGATGATGGGGGTGGGAGCTGGAGCAGCACGCACCCTGGCCCTACCTAACAGCCAATTAGCGGACCTGAAGGAGTGCACTCAGCTGACCTGTGAAAGAGCTGATTGGAGGGGCCTGGAGCAGGGGCGTAGCTTGGGTGGAATGGGCCCCTGGCCAAGAAGTCAAGATGGGCCCCCCTCTTTGTGTCCTGCCAGCGGACCTAGGGGTGCCGCCCAGCTCAACGGGCCTGAGGGCACTGCTATCAAACACACAAGACACCAAAAATGCAGCCAGCCTATTAAGCGCATTAAACTAAACTGCCTAACTGAGGCCGTTTTTAGCCGATCGCGGCCACGCTCGCGCTTGTTTTGAAAAAATGCCGGGAGCCGGGATCAGATGATACACTCTCGGCAATCACGCGCCCAGAAGGGGGACGCGCATGCTTTTCTGGCCGTATTTGACCGGGTCGATTTTTCAACCCGGTCAAATTGCGGCCGGAAAGGCATGCGGTCCCCCTTCCGGGCGCGTGATTGCCGGGAGTGTATCGTCTGATTCCGGCTCCCGGCATTTTTTCAAAACAAGCGCGAGCGCAGCCACGATCGGCTGAAAACAGCCTGAGTCAGACCAATGGTCCATCTTAGCCCACTATTGTCACAACCTGACACGGCTTCAAATTTGGGTCCAAATTTGGCTCTTCCAGAGGCCATCCCGGTGTGCTACCTGAGACCCCTCCAAGTCTCCAGTGGAGGCCTCCCCCAGGTGTGCTACCAGGGATCCTGAAGTGGAGATGCCGGGGATTGAACCTGGGACCTTATACGTGCAAAGCACGTGCTCTTACCACTTGAGCTTGGAGACCAAGCACTAGGAACTGATTAACTGATTTTGAAGAAACAGCTTGGGAGGGTGGTTATATAGGAATGAATTCTTTCTGTGAGTATCTTGGTGTCATAGGTTATAAGATGTGTTGATCTTATTCTCCAGTTTTTATTTGGTGTTTCAAACTCATGAGCAGCATCCACTCTTGACCACTTATAGACCACTGGCAAAAAAGCCAGTGTGCACCATGCAGGGGCAGCTAAAAAAGTGTGTAGGAACCAACTCCCATGCATCCCCAGCCCAATGGCGGCAGCCAGCCATGTTAGCCAAGTGGTCTGCCATTCAGAGGCACTGTGGGTGGGGAAACAGCCATTGCAAGGCACAGGAACCAGCCAGTGCTGGGGAGCCTGGGTTCTACAGTGTTTGGCCAGGACATGTCGATTTCAGAGGCCAGCCCTGCCCGCTTCTCCCTCCCCCATGGTCTGTGGCAGGGGGAGTGTGTGGGAGCTGCTGTGTTATCCACCCAAAGAGCCGCCTGTTCGAATTCCTCCCCACGCACTCCACCTTAGTGGGCGCTCCCTGGCTGTTCCACTCAGTGGACCTGCATCTCCCCATCAGCTGTGCTTTTAAAAAAATGGCCAGAGTCCTCAAGAGTGGGGGGATAAGAACCTCCCTCTAATACAAGTCTCTCCAAAGTAGGAGCTTTGCTCCGCATTTTAACCCTGCTTGTTTGGAGAGGTATTTACTGTTGGAAATATACATTCCTTTGGTTGCATCCCCCCTAAGCACCTCATCCTGTTTGTTTGCTAGAAACACCAGGAGTAGACAGACAGATCAGGGAACCCTTCCCCCATCCTATCTGTCCTACTCCTGTCAGGATCTGATTGGTCAATCTCCTCCCCCAGGAGATTGCTCATCTCTTTGTGTCTCAGAGAGCTTCCTTCCTCCCTCTTGAACACACCTAGTCTTAGGACTTAGCATAGATGTAGGCCTTTCCTATCCTACATGTATTTCCTAATAAAGCTACTTAAGCTTAAGTATGCTTCCTGCCTGCTTATTGATGATTAGCTACTCACACTCCTCTGTAAATTCTGCATTGGGCAAATGGATGCAATGATCTCACAGTCCTTGCATTTCCAACATTTACTTTCCCTGTTTATTAACTCTTTTGCTCATGGAAACACAAGGGGTGTTAAAATGAGTTAGGCGGTACTTTCCCCTCACCCAAATTGCTCATGAGAACAAGCCCTAATAACCCAGAGGTTCCCAAGCTGTAGGTTGAGATCATACAGCTTCAGCATTCACACTGACGCCATGCTTGGAGAAGCAGAGTGTGAATTCATGGCCACCATGGCAACCATGGACCTGTCCCAATTGGTCAGTGGCTTGACACATGATGGACATAACCTCGATCTGATTTTCTGCACTGGCCTTGAAGCGGGGGATCCATTAATGGGGGAGGTGTCAGAGGTCCCTGTGTCACGGACGGATCGTTACCTTGTACAGGCCTGTCTCCTGGCACATGTCTGCCCAAGGAGGGGTGTGGAACCAGTTCAGTTGGTCTGCCCCCGGAGTTTGATGGAACTAGAGAGGTTCCGGACTGCTCTGGGGGGAGTTACCCGCTGATCTTTCCGACTGAACACATGATGGCTGTGTCGAGTTTTGAAATACCTTGCTGACTGGGGCCATTGATCAGACGGCTCCCAAGCTTCTGCTCCCTCGGCTTCGACATCGCAGAACCCCTGAGGCGCTGCGGTAGTTGAAGTGTGAAGGGCGGCCAGCAGTTGGAGAGATGGTGGTGATGGTCTTGTGCGGAAGCTGACCAAATGCATCATAGAGCTAGTTTACGAGCCTATGTGATAGCTGTGCGGGCAGCAAAGAAGGATTTTTTCCTCTGCCCTCATTGCGTCAGCTAAATCTCATCCAGCTGAGCTTTTCCGGGTGGTGAGGGGGCTGGTCGGTCAGGCCTCCCTCTGCCTGGACCTGGAATCTTCCAGTGACTGCTGTGACACATTTGTTGATTATTTTGCTGATGAAATTGCTTGCATTCACCATGATTTCTACTTCACTCTTATTACAGTGGGGAAGCCAGAGGCTGTGGAAGCCCCACCTTGTCCAATTTCTTGGGATCAATTTCAGCAGATTTCGCTCGCTGATGCAGAGGATGCCCTTGGGACGGTTAGAGCCACCTTTGTGAATTAGATCCATGCCTGTTCTGGCTAGTTAAGGCCTGCTGGGAGACACTGGGGCCATTGCTGGCTGAGGTAGTCAATGTCTCCCTTTGGAGGGCAGGGTGCCGGGCTGCCTCAAGGAGGCAGTGGTTCAGCCCCTGCTCAAAAAGCCATCTTTGGACATTGATGCCCTTGCCAGTTATTAGCCTGTCTCTAATCTTCCCTTTATAGGGAAGGTTATTGAACGGGTAGTGGCTTGGCAGCTTCAGGAGCATCTGGACTTGCTCAGTTTTCTGGATCCCTCGCAGTCCGACTTTCATCTGGGCTATGGCACTGAGACTGCGTTGGTGGCTCTGGTCGATGACCTTCACCGGGAGTTAGACCAGGGCCGTTCCCCCCTGTTGATTTTGTTAGATCTATCAGCTGCTTTTGATACCATTGACCACAAGTTGTTGGTGACGCGTCTGCAGGACCAATCAGGGATTAAAGGGACTGTTGTTGAATGGTTCCGTTTGTTCCTCTTAAGGAGAACCCAGCGGGTGGTGCTTGGAGAAAATTTTTCATCTCCCCGGGACCTATCGTGTGGAGTCCCGCGGGGTTCTCTTCTTTCCCCTCTCCTGTTCAATGTGTATATTAGGGGCGGGAAACCGGTAAAATCCGGTATCCGATAATGCCGGTACCGGGCGTACCGGCATTATCGGATTCGACCCGGTAATCCGGACCGGGTACCGGATTCCGGGGTACCGGATTTTTTTTACATTGCAGCCATTTAAAAATGGCTGCAATGTAAAAAAA
>QEPC01004292.1:597625-612312 GCA_003113815.1 Sphenodon punctatus | reverse complement strand
GGGAATTAATTTATTTCATTGGTTTCAATGGGGACACAGCGCCCCATTGAAACCAATGAAATAAATCCGGTACCGGCATACCGGATTTAATCCGGGAATCCGGTTTTCGCAGAACCGGTAACCGGTAAATCCGGTAGCCGGTAATGGGCCCGGGGTCCCACCACTAGTGTATATGCAGTCGTTGGGCGAGATCGTCTGGAGTACTGGAGTTTGGTGCCATCAATATGCTGATGACACCCAACTCAGAAAGCCCATCTGGCCCCAAATCTGTTGGCCTTCTGCCGGGCCTGCAAAACTTGACTGTTCTCCCAGACCTTCAGTGGAGGGGAGGGGGATTGGGTTCATAGGTTGGGAGGGAGGGAGGTGGGTTTTTAAATGTTTTAATTTTCCTTGTTTTATTGTTGTTTAAAATTGTTGTTTTTATGCTGTAAGCTGCCCCAGGATGCCATGGCATGAAGGAGTGGCTAAGAAATATAAATAAATAAATAAATAACTCTATCTCTCCTTTTCATCGGACCCAGGCCCTGCAGTCTCGGTGCTTACACGATGTCTGGTGGCTGTGAGAGACTGGATGAGGGTGAGTCAACTGAGGCTGAATCCCGACAAGACAGAGGTGATGTTAGCGGGGAAGGTGATAGATGTGGCGTCCCCCATCATTGATGGGGTCCGCCCCCCATTGGTACCTCAGGTCAAGAGGCTGGGAGTGCTCCTCGACTCGCAGCTCCACCTAGATGCCCAGGTTGGGGCTGTGGTGAGGAACGCTTTTTGCCAGTTACATCTAGTGTATTGGGTTCGGCCATATATCTCAGACTCTGCTCTGGTCACTATCATTCATGCTTTCATTACCTCAAGATTGGACTATTGTAATGGGCTCTACGTGGGGCTGTCCATGGTGACGGTTCAGAGGCTGCAGCTGGTGCAGTATGCGGCAGACCGCTTCCTTATGGGGACGGGCCACCGGGAGCACATTACACCGGTGCTCCATTCTCTGTACTGTCTGCCTATAGTCTTCAGACCCTGATTCAAGGTGCTGGTTCTTACCTATAAAGCTCTACATGGCTTGGACCCTACCTATCTGCGGGACCACCTCACTCCCCGTGCCCTTGACTGGCCCCTGTGGTCATCCGGGAGCGCCCTTCTCAAGGTCCCCCAAGTTTTTAGAGGGGCTACTATGGAGAGGGCATTCTTGGTGGCCGCTACACAGCTGTGGAATTCCCTCCCGGTGGAGGCCCAGCTGGCCCCAGATTTTCCTTTGTTTCAGCACCAATGTAAGACCTGGCTGTTCTGTCAGGGCTTCGGTGAAGGGAAGGGGCGAGGGTGGGTTGTTTAGGGTGATGGGGTGGGGTGTTTTAATTATGGGGGTGGTGATGTTCTCCTTTTACTTACTGTTTTATCTTGTTTTTGTTGTTGCTTTGTATATGTTTTTATTCTTGTAAGCCGCCTATGGCAGGAGGGATGGGTACTAAATGTAATAAACAAATAAATAAATGACTAAGTGGGGTGATGCTATTTACAGTTGGAGTCACATTCCTGACTGATATTTAAATACACTTTGAATGTTTTTGCTGCTATCCGGGGTCATGGGATTGTATTTAAATCTCAAAATGGGGTCATGAGGCAAAATCTTTGGGAGCCATTGTTTTAAACAATAGGTATTTATAAGATGCCCTGTGATAAATCTTGTGTTAAATTTAAATATTTGAGAGACACATTGGAAGAGTGACCATCAATGCCAGTTTTTCTGTGTAGCTGTGCTGAATATAGCTATGAGCACGTGTATGTAACTGTGTGAATATTCATTCTTCCATTTGCACATTTGCATTGATGTGAGTTTGTGAAAACATGTGTTTATACACTCAGTCTCACAGTGCTATACTGTGCATGAGAGCACATGTGCCTGTGTTTGTCCATGTGGCATTGCGTATGCTCATGGCTGCTAGCTGCAAAGGGTGGATCTGAATTAAAGCTCCCTTGAATATCTGAAAGCCCATTTTCCTGTATACATTAAACTGTGGTCAAACATCATCCACATGCTTTGCAATGTCCTCATTAGGAACAACTCTGCAATACTGAAGGTCTCAATCCATAGAGTGGGCGTGTCAGGCTTTTGGATCTGGGCGCGTAAACAAGGCACAACAAATTTTGTGAGTATAAACTCTGCAAATCTATAAGACTAAACTCCTGTGACATATTTATGTTTCCTCTTACACAAATCACATTGACTCTCACACTCTCCTATCACGCAGAGTCACTGGACTTCAAACAGAGCGGAGGAGGCAGCTGGATTCACTAAACAACATTGCGGGCGCTATGAACGTGTGCCAGATAATAAGAAGGAGAATTACAATTAAAATGTCAAACTGTATCACATTTCCATAACAAAGTCAGAGAGGATTTCCCTCTCTACATCTCCTTTTCTTTCTGTTTACCCTGTTTTAGGGAGCTGAGGGTGTTTTTTTCCATGCTGTGGTTTTCAACCCATGCAAGAGACGTACACAGATTATTACTCATATAATGTTTGCTTCCTACATGATATAATTTGTTGAACATGAAGCTAAAATGTGTAACAGAAACAACTGAAGATGGCTAAGAGAAGACACTGGGAAACGTCCTGCTCAGAATCCTGCTCAGGCTCATGGAGTTTTGGTACTTAGTGCACTTTACAAGCAAAAAGCTATGCCTCCGTAACACAAATGTTGTTATCCCTACTTTATAGATGTGGCACCTAGGGCATAGGGGACGTGAAACCCTATGGCCTCTCTTATTCAGGAAGTCAAACTAGATGACCCTAGTCCCATCTGGCTAGGAATCTGTAAGGCATACTTTTTCAAACTTAGGTGCCTAAACATATAGATAAAACCAAAGCCAATGGGCACTCCAAGTGCTGAGAATCTGTACAAATCAAACCAAGCTTCCTAAAAGAGCTATGCATGGGCGTATTTGTCTAGTTTTAGGCCCCCAAGATTCAAGTGTTTGATCCGTGTGACTTGGTCTGCAAAAGTCACACAGTGACCCAGTGTTAGGAACAGAAGAAAGAACATCTAGATTGCAGTGGATCCTGGCCCAAACTACTAGACCATCGTTACCACCCTCTCTCTGGCATAATTTGGAAAATGGAGATAATAAAAAGAAGGACTGTGAGGGTTAATGAGTTTGTCCAGTGATTGCAAATGAATGATCAGCATTATACAGTTGGCAAGCATTCCAAAATGCCTTTTAATGACCGTTAACATATTTGGCATGAATGGTGAGCTAGGATAGAGGTCACTTCCTTAAGATGCAGCAGATGGCTTGTGTCGCCTTGTAGAATGTATCGCGCTCTTAAAGACCTCCTTCTGGCCTCCATAAACACAGCTTCCAGAATTGTATATTGCAGTGAAGGCCTCACAGTGTTTCTCCTGGCTGGGACTCCACTAGACTAGCGCCATCACATCCAACAGCTGGGTGTGAGTTTAAGATCTGGGATTTCCCTAACAGCAGGAATAGCAGTGTCTGGAGGAAACATCCTGGAAACTGATGTTTTTGGACAAATCCTCTAACTGCAGCTGTGCCCATAAAAGGAGAACATAGTCAGATAATGCCCTAGGTGTTTCTGTGTGCCAGGACTCCCCATTGAGAGAAACAGGCAAGAAGAAAATCATAGAATCACAGGGCTGGAAGGGTCTCAAAGGACATCTAATCCAACCCCCTGTAATGAGGCAGGACTTGACTAGCTCTAAACCATCCCCGGCAGAAGTTTATCCAGCCCTTTCTTGAAAACATCCAGTCAGGAGCTGCCACAACTTTCCTAGCCAATAGGACTCATGTAGAGTTGCCAATGACATCAATTTTCACTTGAACATTCCAGGAACTGCAGTCTTTGTCTGGGTAGACGTATGTGCTGGATGTGTGTCATATGTCTGGAAATTGATCTTGTGGATGTCTATGGGAGTTGTAGGGGTATCTGCTCTATATATTTCTACAAGGCTGCAAAATCTCTGTTCTATGGAATTATGAGAAAGTCAGTTCTATGGAGTGATATGGGGCATAGTTTCCTACTGTGCTGTTTATAATTGTATTTGATTTCTGTTAATATGGCTATTTAAAATTTATTTAAAATTAAAATAAGACCCAAACCCCCCTCAAATCCAATAACTGTATCTCTTTGTCCGTTTTACACCGACGGAGGTTGGTGGGGGGGATGGGTGTGCTTGCACAGTGGGTGGAGGTGGGGTGTGTGTCCTTTCACATGGCTGCACACCCATCTCCACCCACCGAGGCTCCTCCGGTTTTCTGGATGGCTCCATGGCTCTTTTCTGGCGGTGGGTGGGAGCTGCAGGTGTGCTCTATGGGTACCCTGCAAGATGTATAATGAAATGTAACACCCATTTTATCAGTGTTAGAGTGTCTGTGTGAAAAGGGCCTATGGGGGTAGATGGGTGTTGTACAGGAGTGCGCACACATAAACACCCACTGCCCGTGCTGTTTACATGGGCGGGCACCCATCCCCCCACCCACCGCCGGAGCTTTTACACAGATGCCCCCACCTATTAAACACTCGCCTGTGTGTGAACACCCAGAAGTGGGTGGCGGTGCAAAATGGCATTTGATAAATCAGATCTCTTTCCTGAAAGGATACTACAACATTGCATTAGAACAGACATGCACGTAACTACTCTTTAACACTGCTTTAACGTTTCTTATGCATGTTGCAGGGCTGTATTGGCGCCCTCTGCAGCTCTGCAATGTAAGAAATGTTAAAATGGAGTTAAGGAGCATGTCTGTTTTCACCCACTGTCCTCTTTAATGATCTAGCTAAAATCTCCACTGTCCACACTACAGAGGGGACAGAATGCTGTGGTGGGATGACTCTTTGGACCAGATTCTGATGGCAAGAGTATGCAAGCTTTTCAGGCCACACAGAGCCCTTCCTCGGGCACGTAAAAAGCTGGAGCCACAGACTGCATAAATGCAGGATGGGCATATATACGGTAACAATCTTTTGGGAGGGGTTTGTTAGAAGAAAGTCACTAACATTTCAAATATTTATATACATTAAGAGAAAATGCAGTGAACATGGATCCCTGCAGTAATAAAATGCAGGCTAGCATATATACATACAAACAAGCATGAAGGATGGGGCTTTAGGGCGGCAAAGCTTGTAGGAGGAAAGGTAGCTGTATTCCAAAACATTTAACACAATGAAGAGAAAACAGCAGGTATAGGTGTAAGCAGTAGTCTGCCTGTTATGCACACATTTCTATAACAGCTTAAGAGGTCCAAATTATCTATCTATCTATCTGTGAGACCCTGTGCTAGCCTAGTACTTCCTCAATAATCTCTTTTCTGCAAGGTTGGAAGAGAAAAGGCCTACAACTACAATTCAAAGTATTGCAACTTCTTTTCTCCCCCTCCCCTGGCACTGGGCCCCATGCACTGTCCCTACCCTGAAAGAACAGCCAGCTCTCAGCCAACACTCACCTTTCACCAGGACTATGCCCTGTGCGCTGTCCCTGCCCTGTGGATAAACAAGCAGCTGCAGTCTCCTGCACAGTCAGCCCCTCACCTTTGAATAACTCTTTCCCACTCAGAACATGAGTGCAGCGCTTCCTTGGCTTAGTCATAATAGTTCAGCTTGAACGGCAGAAGTGAGGGGAATGGAGCAGCTGGGGAAATTGTCACTGTACTTTTTAAAAATCGTTTTGTCAGTGTACCAGACAAGGAAATGCACCACAATGAGTAGCTTAGCTTAGGGTGTTAACAAGCAAGACGGTAGCCCACAGCAGGGGGGTGTCTACCTGCCCATTTATTACGAGTTTGCCCCCACCGGCCATGTGGCCACCACCCATCGGAATAACAAGCACAAACAAAGGGCAAAGAAAACCACTACAACAGTATAATATGCTATAATGCAAAATATAAAGATATATAGGAACATAAGTGCACAATAAAACCTAATATAAATATATAATATGCAATAATAACCTGGTGCGTTTCGAGCAGCATTCTCTTCTTCAAGCGGATCTACAAATAAACGAAACTAATGCTCAATACAATGAACAATAAATTCAACAATAGTTAATGTAGAAAAAAAGAGAATTTACCTTTCAAAGGCCATACCAATAAGCATAATACACGTTAATAACAAGAATATATCTAAAACAGAAAACATTTGTGTTTGAAAGGAGCCCATATGTTTTGACCCACTCTCTTTGTTTTCTGTAGTAGGATAGGAACCACAGATTGAGTAAATGTAGGACAGGTATATATATGATATATGAAGTAGAGCATACTACTTGAAATGGGTTGAGTTTTTATTGTATATTATATTATATAATATATTTATATGAGATCTTATTGTGTATTTATCTTTTATTGTGTGTTTGTGCTGGCACAAGGTGTCCTGGCTCTCTCTGGCTATGCACTATTATTATTATATAAACATTTATATAGCACCAGACATGTGACCTGGTGCTGTACAAAACATAGAAATAGAAGCGGTCCCTGCTTGTGGCTTACAACCTACGAGACAAGGAGGGGGAGACAGGGAGAGGGGACAGTGGGAGAGACAAGGGAGAAGACAAACAAACATTCAAGCGGATGCGAAGTCTCAGGTGCGTGTGCTTAGTTTGGTTACAATCAGGTTGGTTACAGCAGTCTGCCGAGGAGGGCAGACAGTAGGTATATGGGAATGACTAGCAGGCATTGGGAAAGGTGGCAAGGAAAAAGTGGGTCTTGAGGAGGGATTTGAAGAAACGGAAGGAGGGGGCAAGGCGGATGTGGGCAGGGAGGGAGTTCCAGGCATGGGGGGCAGCGAGAGAGAAGGGTCGAAGGCGGTTAGGTGAGCAGGAGAAACGAGGGAGAGTGAGGGAGGGGACAGAGGAAGAGCGAAGAGAACGAGCACGAGTGCGTAGGGAGATTACGTCTGAGAAGTAGGGAGGAGCTTGGTTGTGGAGTGTTTAGCTGGCCGCAGAACAGGGGCACTGGCTCCCTGGAGCTAACTAGTGGGGGGCAGGGCCAGCCCCAGGCATGTGCCACATGTGCGGCAGCACATGGCCCCGCGGCCAGCTGGGGCCCCTCACTTGCCTGGCTGTGAAACAGGGTGCAGCCAGCTTCTCCTCCAGAAAGTGATTCTTCCTCCCCTCCCTGGCTCCAGACCCCATCCCTCACCTGCCTCTGCCTTCTAGTAGTGCTGCAGCAACAGCGGGGACACTGGATCCGGCTGGGAGATAAGGCTGATTACAAACAGCTCCTCCGCACATGTGATCGGAAGGTTGCTACCTTGTAAAGAAGGTTCTTCGAGATGGTCCCCAACATTCTCACAACTGGGTTGTGCACGCTCATCCTATTCAAATAATAGACCACGTGATGGTCTTGAGCTCCTCTAGTATAGAAAGAACCCCCCCCCCCCTCTGAATGACAGTTCCTTTCAACCCTTTCTAGAAATATAAGAAAAGAATTCCATGCGGGGCTGGAAGGGTGGGTGTTGTGAGAATGTTTGTAGCCATCTCGAAGAACCTTGTTTGCAAGGTAGCAACCTTCTGTTCTTCTTTGAGTGGCTCCTCACATGATATTTTTACATGGCTCCGCCGGGTGGGGAGTCCATGGGCGCGCCAGTGCATGGATGGGGCATGCACATAGCTGCACATGCATCCCCACTCACCCACCACTCATCCACACCCACATAGTAACCACCATTTCCCCCAGTTGCTCTGTGCGTGGGGATGAGTGGGGGTGTGTGAGTGGGGATGCGTGTTAGGCGAGCATGTACGCACCCCCACTCACCATGGGCGCGTGCACCATGTCATTCACATGGGGTTCCTCCACCTATGAACACACAGAAATCTGCGTGTTCATGGCTGGGAGGAGAGACCCGTGTAAAAAGGGCCACATTCTCACAACTGTCTTACTTATACTATCTTAGGTAGGAATTTAGGATGTAAAGCAATATCTATTCTGTCTTGGAAAATAAATCTGCAAATATGGTTCTGAGATTATTATGGCTGCTATTTCACTAACTCTTCTTAATGAAGTTATTGCTAACAGGAATACTGTCTTTAAACCCGCACCCCATAACCAGTTCATTTGCACCCCCATATAATCAATTCACGCTGCCCCGTGGGCACAAATTAAATGGTTATGGGTGGGGGCAGCGTGAATAGATTATATGGGGGCGGGGGCAGAAATGAACTGGTTATGGGGTGGGGGCAGCATGAACTGATTATGGGGGCACAACTGAACTGGTTATATGTCTCTTTTCATGGCATAATGCGCTTAATAAGCTAGCTGCATTTTGGGTGTCTTGTGTGTGTGATAGCAGCACCTCTGGACTGGTCACACCGCATGCGTGCACAAGGCACAGGCGGCACTGGCAGCAAGAAGCAACAGGCCCTGGAGGCCAGACTGGCTAAGCTCACCCCCTGGCCCCTCCTCCAGTAAGGCAGTGGACGCAGTCAGTCTCTCTGTGCCTGTGTCACTGCCCGCTTGGCTGCCCCTGCAGTGGAACCACTCCTGGGGAGTGGTGGTAGACACTCGGCTGGGGAGGGGGGGAAGCATTAGGAGGCCATGCTTCTCCATGGTTGCTCGGAGAGGTGGAGAATGGGAATCCTTCCTGTCCAGAGGGAGTAAGTTTTATGTAAATGTATACATTTGCATAATTAGGTGGTGCCTAATTATGCAAATTAGGCCCCACACCAAGACTTTGCACATGGCCTCACAAACCCTGGGGCTGGCCCTGGTGGGTGGGGTGGGGTGTTTCCAACAAGACTCCGCTGGTCTCACACATGCTGTGGAGAACACAGGCGGCAGTGGTTAGCAGGGGAGTGGTCTCCAGCTGGAAATCAATCCTGGCCGCAATTGCTCTCCAGCGCTCCTTTAAAAGCCACAAAGCCCTCTCCACAATGGACTGGGTGGTGCTGAGTTGCCTGTTGAAGTACCTTTGCTCTGAATTGCACACAACACTGTAGGCCTACATAAGCCAGGTAGGATTGCCACCTATGTATATTTTTCCAGGCCACTTACAAAACATACATGTTGCAGGGCAGGGAGGCTTCAGGAGGGAAGCAAAAGTTGAGATGAGACGGCAGGGGTTGCAGGAGTGGGATTTGATTAATGTGGAGTAATAGCGGTCTTTGGCCAGGGAAAGGACATCACTAAATGCAGAAAGTGCAAACTTAAAGTGGGTGAAGTCAGCAAATTCACGAGACTTCCACCAGATGCGCGGCCTGAGAGCAGGATCTGAGGTGGCAGATGGTAGGGGTGAGCCAAGGACGGGGGTTTATGTGATGAATAGGAGGACAGCAGGAGAGGGGAGCAAGGGAGTCAACGGTGGAAGAAAGGGATGAGTTGAAGGCAGAGACAGGAGAGTCTAGGCAGGTGGTAGAGGAGACAGATGAAAGATGGGGGGAGAGGGAGGAAGCAAAGTCAAGAGGGTCACTGGATTGAAGGTCACCATCACAGAAAGAGCGAGAGGTTGAGGAAGCGGGAGGGGTGAGTGGGAAAGACTGAATGAAGCAAGGTGATGATCTGCCAGATTGGCAGGGACACGGAGAACTCCCTGCCAGTTAGCTCCAGTGAGCCAGTGCCCCTGTTTTGGAACCAGTTGAACCAAGCAGAACAGTCCATAACTGGAGAGATCAGGGATGCCTTGTGCCAGCACATCAACCACAATCCTAGTCAAAACACCCATGACCAGTGACAGTTTAATGAGCGTCCGTGAACTATTGAAAATGATCAACAAAGCTTTTAAAAATGTTTCCTGTATCACATCACTGTGTTTTTGTTTGGCCCATCCAGGCCTGGGATAGCATACTTTCCCTCCTTGGGCCCCACCCCTTTCTCCCATACTACTTCCCACCCTTTCCTTTTCCTGTACATTCCCTATTGGCATTCATGGACTAGCTGGCTACTGGCCTGAACCTCTGTATTTTCCTACTGGCATTCACAGATTGCCAGCTGGGTCTGGAATTGGCAATGGGAAGTGCAGATGCACAAGCATGCTGCTGGCTACTATCCCTCCCCGCCGCCACCCACCCTTAACTGCAAGTGCTTCCAGCCCCCAAAGTGACTTATCGCGATACCATAGCACTGCACCCTTTTCCATGGCCCTCCCCCAAACTTCCTTCCTTTCCCAGAAGAAGGATGGAAACCATGGATTATGAAAAATTAAAGAACTTTATTTAATAGATTAATAACTCAAGAAAAATGAATTAACTTTATTTGCATAAAGTCATCAAGCATAATAATAGTCACTATTTCTTCATGCACCTGCCCATTTTGTGGGCAAGTGAGCATGCTCGCTTGGGTGATGGGACTGGTGGGGGACATTTCCCCAAACCACCTCCTGCATATCTACCTATGAAGGAGTGTTCACAAGAGGCATGCTGGAATGACTGGTAGGGGGGAAGATGTGCCTGGCCCAGGAACTGTTCACCAGAATCAGTATAGTGCAGAGAGGGCTCGAGTGCTTTCCCTGTGGGGTGGATTGCTGGGGGAACCAGGGTGGGTGGTTGGGTTCCACGTGGTGGGGTGGGAACTGCAGATGGGGGTTGGGAAATGGTGTCTGCCCCTTAGCAACAATGCTTGTGGCTGTGGCAGCAACATCCTGAACAAATTAAATGTATTCCACAAGATAAAAAAGGTAGTATGGGGATCAAATGCCTGCCAGCGTGGCTAAATGGTGAGGTGAAGGAGGCTATTAGAGCCAAAAAGGCGCCCTTTAAAAAGGGAAAGCTAGTTCTAATGAGGAAAATAGGAAAGAACATAAGCACTGGCAAATTAGATGTAAAATATTAGTAAGACAGGGCAAGGGAGAATTTGAACAGAGACTTGCTAAAAAGACAAAACCTAATAATATATATATATTTAAAGTACGTCAGAAGCAAGAGGCCTGCTAGAGAGTCAGTAGGGCCATTAGCTGACGAGGGGCTAAAAGGGGCCCTCAGTGAGGATAAGGCCATTGCAGAGAAGCCCATTTAATTCTTTGCTTCAGTCTTCACAACAGAGGATGTTGGAGAGATATCCATGCCAGAACTGTTATTTGTAGGTGATGAATCGGAAGAGCTTTCATCGATCAGTGGGTGTATTTAGACATAACGTCAATGGGTATCTGAATGTGTGTTTTGACCTTGATATGAACACTGTTTTGTCCCTGTGTTCACAATGTGGCGCTGCTTAGACACACAGCTCAAATCAGTGTTTTGCTCACCATCTGATTTCAGCATGCAAGCGCTGCCACCTCATTCCTCGTGTTGTACCTGCTAACATGCCACACGATATCATTAGGCACAACGCTGGCCATGCTGGAACATGCAAATTGTCCTTGTGATGCAATGGTGTTCACATTGTGTGTTCAACGAGTGGCCAAATTGGTGTTGGGATTGTTATGGTGCTTACACGTTTAGGGGTTTTGACACCCGATCTTTGTTATGTCTAAAGATGCCCAGTGTGACTCGGGAAGAGGTTCTAGAGTGAACTGACAAACTAAATCGTAACAAATCACCAGGACCAGATGGCATTCACCCCAGATTTCTGAAGGAAGTCAAATATGAAATTGCAGACCTACTATTGGTAATTTGTAACCTATCATTAAAATCTGTCACTGTACCTAGGGACTGAAGGGTAGCAAATGTAATGCCAATATTTAAAAAGGGCTCTTGGGGCGATCCTGGAAATGACAGATCAGTGAGCTGAGCCTGTCATCTGTGCTGGGCAAAATGGTGGAAACTATTATTAAAAACGTAATTACGGGGCATATTGATAAACATGGCTTAATGGGGAAGAGTCAACATGGATTTAGCAAAGGGAATTTGTGCCTCACTAATTTGTTTGAATTTTTTGAGAGTGTGAACAAGCATGTGGATAGGGAGGAGCCAGATGATATAGTGTATCTGGATTTTCAGAAAGCGTTTGATAAGGTTGGGGAGTCTCTTGAGGAGATTAAGAAGTCCTGGGATAGGAGGCAGTGTCCTATTGTGGACTAGTAACTGGTTAAAGGATAGGAAACAGTAGGCCTAAATGGTCAATAGCCACAATGGAGAGAAGTAAATAGTGGAGTACCACAGAAATCTGCACTGGGACCAGTGTTTAATGTATTCATTAATGCTCTGGAAAGGGGAGTAAGGAGTGAGGTGATTTAATTTGTAGACAACACCAAGTTATTCAAGGTAGTTAATGTTGGTATATGCAACATCCATAAGTTAAAGTTACTGAATTAAGAAAAGTAATTGACTATAGAGCCACCAGATGGCGTTGCTAGGTTTATGTGTACATGGAAGGGAGATGGGGTTTTGTAGTTGAATTCCTTTGTGTAACCACTCCTTCTTTCCTTCTCTCTCATTGTCTCAGTCTCCATTTTGTCTTACTACTAGCTAGATGTAACTAAGGATCTGTGCCTGAGAAAACTTAAGTAAAATTCTATTTTTAAACCTTCAGCTGCATTTGTCCTTACTGATTGCGAATCAGTTATTACTCTGCAACAGGTTATGGGCCCAGACCTCTTCAGAACAGCCCAGAACAACTCTAAAGACTGGAAGTGAGCTGAAAGGAAAAGAGGCCCAAAGGAAACTCCCAGAGGAGGCCTACTAACAGTAAGTGAGCAGAAGAACCAGAATCCCAATCTGAGGGGAGGGAAGCAAGCATGGCCAGCAGCTCTGAATTAAAGCTTTCAGTCTGCAAGCTGAATAACACAAACTACCAGTTGTGGAAATTCAAAATAGAAATGCTCCTATCCAAAGATGACCAGTGGGAGGTGATCACCACAGACAGACCTGCAGCAAACCCTGAGGTGTGGGACAGAAAGAACAGACAGGCAAAGGCAACCATAAGCCTGCTAGTAGAAGATGACCAGTTAATCCACATAAGGGAGGAGGCCACAGCAAAGGGCATGTGGAATGCACTGCAGAAGCTGCATGAAAGGACCAGCTTGAACAGTAAGCTGTTTCTCCTAAGGAAACTGTACCAGATGAGACTTGGTAAAGGGAAGGAGATGCAGGATCACATAAATTCAATGCTGGAAGTGGTAGCACAACTGCGAGGCATCGGTGAAGAGATAAAAGACAACCACGTGGTGGCCTTACTTCTCTGCAGCCTGCCTGAATCATACAGCGCCCTCATAAACGCCCTAGAGACAAGGCCTGAGGCAGAACTAACAATGGAATTTATAAAAAGGAGACTCATGGATGAATTCCAGCGCAGGAAAGAAATCACACGAGACAATCAGGGACAGGATAAGGAAACTGCCCTGAGAATTGCAGACAACAGATTTCACAAGAAGGAAACAAAGACATGTTTTCGGTGCAAGAAAGGAGGACACCTAAAGAAAGACTGCTCCATATGGAAGGCAGAACAACAAAAGCGATCTCCACAACTGTCTAAGCAAAGAACCAAGGCCACAACCAGTGACACAACCACAGAACAATGGAGTGGATGTTTTAGAGCAACACAGACCAACTCATCACAGGACTGGTGTGCTGACTCTGGAGCCATGAGTCACATGACCAGTGACAAGAGCTTTTTCACGGTACTGGACCCAAGCAACAAAGAAGAGATATACCTTGCTGATGGAAGCAGCATCATTGCAGAAGGTATTGGCGAAGGAATTCTAAGTTGCAACAAGCCACACAGAGGCACACTAGCAATACCGGTAGAGGATGTGCTGTATGTACCTGGCTTAGAGAGAGGATTCCTATCCGTTAAACGCCTAACAGAGAAAGGACTCACCGTAAAGTTCCGGGGTAATGAATGCACAATCCAAAAGGGGACAAGGGTCCTAGCCAGAGCCTATGCAGATGGACACCTGTATCGCTTAAGTGCAACCAAGGAACAATTTAAACTCACTGCACACGAGCAACCAAGGACTGTATTTATCTGTGGCATCAACGCCTGGGTCACAGGCACCTGGAAAGCATAAAGGAACTGCAAAGACAGCAGCTGACAAAAGACCTGATAGTAACAGCATGTCCCTTGACCATGAGATGTGAATGCTGTATCAAAGCTAAAGTCACCAGAGCAATGCTCTCCAAGGCAAGCCAGACAAGAACCTCCAAGCCACTTGACCTCATACACAGCGATGTGTGCGGCCCCATGAAAGTACCCACACCTGGAGGGAACAGACACATAGCGACCTTCATAGATGACTACTCAAGATACACAGTCACATATCTCATGAAGCATAAGAATGAAGTACTGGAAAAATTAAGGGACTAAATAACCATGACAAGCAACAGATTCCAACGCAAGCCGCTCGTACTCCGAACCGACAACGGAGGTGAGTACACAGGAAAGAGAGTTGAAGACTTCCTGAGAGCCCACGGGATAGAGCACCAGAAGACGGTACCATAAACACCCGAGCAAATTGGGGCAGCTGAAAGAAAGAACAGAACCTTAACAGAAATGATCAGGTGCATGTTGACGGACTCTGGACTGCCAGAAAAATATTGGGGCGAGGCAGTAGTTACGGCGACATATCTACAGAACCGACTCTACTCAAGAACAGTGAGTAAAACCCCATATAAACTCTGGTATGGAGAGAAGCCTAGTGTGGGACACATCAGAGTGTTTGGATGCAAGGCATAGTTGTACATTCCGGAAGATAAATGCACCAAACTACAAAACCGAGCTGTGGAAGGGATTCTTGTTGGATACAGCGAACACTCCAAAGGATACAGAATCCTCAACCCACACACAGACAAAGTAACTATCAGCAACAG
>QEPC01004292.1:544606-586758 GCA_003113815.1 Sphenodon punctatus | reverse complement strand
TGAAATGAAACTTAAAGCAATCTAAAAATCCTACTCAACGCCTGCTGTTCAGGAACAGTGACTAGCTCAGAAGGTGTTGGGAAGGGGGGAGGCAGATAATTAGTTTCGTTTCTTGCAAGCCTCTCCACCCCTAGTGCCTGGAAGTCTGCTCCTCAGTGACTGACACCTCCCTGTCATGTTTGACTTTCCAGTGAACCTTTTTTTGCCACTTGAACTCACCCGAACGCGATCCGAACTGACCGAACTGTTCGGCCATTTCGCTGTTCGGTGTTCGGTATGTTCGCATTTGTGTTTGTGTTCGTGTTCGGTCGTCCGAACAGGCTGAGTTCGGGCCGAACTCTGAACTTCCGAACCGTGTTCGCCCATCCCTAAAAGAAACCTGTATTAATATAATAATATGAAAGATCACCTTGCATATTAATTGCACTACTTTTATGTTATTTTCTGTCTTCTGAAAAATTGATCCAGAGAGAGTGTGGTTGCTGTGTTGGTCCAAAGTGACAGAGATGGAGACAAAGTAATTCAAATTATATTTTTTATTGGACTAACTATTGTTGGTGGAAATGTGCAAGCGTTCGGACCTTACCGGGTCCTTTCTCAGGCAAATAGGAATCAGAAATTGATCAAGGATAGTGCGCTTTCTGTTAGTATGGATTTTATGTAATGGTTGGGGTGTTCATAGTGTAAATAATGTTTGACTTTTTTCTTCTCCTCTCCAGTTTGTAGGAAGTCCATTTTAGTCAATACATGTTGGACAAATCTCATCTACTTTGCCTACCTTGTTTTCTCTTTACTTATTGGTCAGGAAATTACAGGAAATTGAGGGGGAGGGGCAGAAGGAGGCTCCGCAAGATGAATAGTCCATGTTAGTAACATCTGTATTAGAGGATTGCTACTGTAGTTCCTAGGTTGTGTACCTGACCTGTCTACTGTGAGGAGCTGAATGGCTCCTTTAGGCTCCTCAGTGGGAGCATCACAGTCTCATACTACACAGGAGCAGATTGATCTCTAGCCCAAATAATCCCAGCAGCATCCTGACACAGCAGGACATAAGCAACATCCTGACAGAACTCCACTCTGCTTCATTTATTGTTATCCAGAAGAGATTCTGGCCCTTGGTTGGTTCCTGATGACTCAAGTCTCCAAAGGCACTATATGGTTTTCCCATGGCATCTTAGCAGTAAGTTTAACCCTTCTGTCTCTAACTAGGATTTTCAAAATTGCCTTAAAGATTTGGATAACCTTGGAGAACTAAGGGGCCAAACCTCTTAGCTCTGAAAAACTCATCCTTAGGGTACAAGTTGCATTAGTGCCACCATTTAGGAAAAGAGTAAAGAAACCTAGATGGTTCTCTTTTGTTCACAGGCAGGTTACTTTGTGATTCTGTGCTATTTTGCTGCTGAGGTTACCATAACAAGATGCAAACGCCACAAACTAAAATAACATGAACTTCAATTTGATTCCTGGATTACCGCCAAGTGATTGACCCGTTAATAATACCCACTGGGTTTTATAATTTGAAATGACCTTCCTGGCACTTGTGAAAGAGGCAGAGGAGAAGAGAAAGAGTTGTCCATATCTGCTGGCTGTCTAATGGCTTCTCTGTATTTTTCATTCATAGTTTTATGCTATTTCCAAGGCTCACACCATCCCGACTACCCATTTTCTTGCAGTGTTTTGATTATTCAGCACACTAATGTGTTTCCTCTCCAGTCATGGTTCTGTGGCAGCAGTTGTTGTTACACTGTAAGTATTGTACAGTGGCAGGGTATTAAAGTGTGTATCATGCAAATACAAAAGGAATCATAGATAAGCAACCATGTGATGGAAAGATGTCATTCATTGACGGGCTCTAAAGACCTTGCAATCCATGTGATTATGTAACTGGTTTGTCATCCAAGTCCACAGATGGATTTTTTTGCATGACTTTGCTGCCTATTAGGTAAGACACTAGAAAGCAGTTAGATCTTTTCTGCCAGTCAGATCGCTAAACCAGAAAGGTTTTTCCTGATTGCTTAACCAGCAGGAAAGCCAGATGGAAACCTGTCTGCTGTATCTGAGACTGAACCACAATGATGCTTGTGTATCAGTTTTAGCTAGATGTTCAACCATCATCTACAATAATAACTGGCTCTATTTTCAACTCCATAGTCTTTAGATGGAAAAGAACTGCTTCTTCCCTTGTAAAATTTTGGAGAATTTTACTGAGTACAAAAGAGAGGTGGATTTCTCTTTAATGGCCATCCTAGGAAATGTAGCACAGTGTACACACATTCTCCCAGTTATATAGCTGTGCAACTCAAGCTGTACAAGGAATCTGCCTGAATTCACCTGATTTACACGTTAGTCTTGTCTCCTGGGAAGCATGTCGCTAAGCTGTCATGTAGGAGAAATTTATTCCCAACATGAGGTTTTGAGTGTCAGAACAACAGGAAAGAAGAGCCCAGTTTGAACGGGTGCTCTGGGCCAGTGAGAACATCAGAGCCACAGGTCCCTATTGCCTGTAAACTGAAGCTCCAGCTGATCTTAGAATATCTTCCAGGCTAGGCCTATCCTTTCTATTTTGCTGGACTCCTTGGATTTATCTAAAGTTCAGCTACTGCCTGATACCCCAAGTAAGGGGGCTGAGGGTGAATTTTGCCCTTCTGTACAGGAGCATTAAGAACAAGAAGGGAGGGGCACGAAGGGGACATTTCCATCCCCCACTGAGTCTGGGGTGCAAGTGATGGTCTGCTCCTTAAAGTTGGCTCTAAGGAGGGCTGGGGCATGTCCCCTTTCTCTTCCACCCTGGTTTTACCTGGTGGATCAGGGAGAAGGACTGTCTCACCTCACTTTGACTGGTTCCAAAATGGAGACGCAGATGGGTAAGGAATGGAAGCATGCGGGTCCTGCAAAGTTTCCAGCAAGTAATACATGTGTTCAAGTGCACACAACATGGAATATTTTACAGATAGATGCAGGATAGTCCAATACTCTTTCCTGTTATACAAAGCATCTCAGATGTTTCAAGGGGCTGTTACGTATTGGATAATTAATGTATATAGGAAGTGCATTGTCTCAATTGGATGAGTCTGAAGACTTTCCTATGAAGATTTCCCTATGAAATGATAAAGACGCACAACTTGTTGTTCTGCCTTCTTTAAAAAAAAGCCAGCTATTCTTGGCAGGCAGGCCACAACTTTTGTGGAAATAGTTTCATAAATTCCCAAAACCATGCCTTCTTGTTCTGGAGCTTCAGTTCCCAAGGAGTCAGAAAGCAGAGAATACAAGACAATCAATGCCTTTTTACAAGAACTGCTTATGCTTCCTTCTGGTTCACTGCCAGGATTCCAGACGGATCAGCTAGGCCCAGCCTGTGAGTTCATGAAAGAAAGAAAGAAAGAAAGAAAGAAAGAAAGAAATCCCCAAACCCCCAGATACAAGTTAAACCCTCCCACCTGATTTGTAAAACAAAAGCCAGCCCAGACCAAATATAAACGAGGGGCTTCACAGTCAAAACAATCAGGCCGGGGAAGGTCAGACTATCTGAAATGTACATATCACAGCAGGACAGACATGCTTCTGGCCTGGTGGAGCAGCGGGGGTTCACAGACTTGTGTCTCTTTCATGGCAGATTATTTGAGTCTAGAGAAAGTGTGATTACCATGTTGGTCCCAAATGTAGGAGATGGAGACAAAGTGGTTCAGATGCTATCTTTTATTGAGTTATTGGATGCTCTCTGGCTTGTAGGTCTGTTTGGAAGATAGGAATTGCCAAACTGGAATAGACCAACTGTGGGTGACAATAGACATGTGGCCTGGCCAACATGGCTGCTCCCCCGTCTGGGGCTTGTGTGTAGAAGATGGAGGTTGCCACCCTTAGGGCTGGGTTGGGGCCCACAACACATGCGCGTCTGACCGGGCTGGCCAGCAAGCCCTACTCTGCTCCACCTCTGACACGGGAACAGAACAAATAAGCAGCCAAACAGCCCTTCCCCCTGCACCCCACCCCCCACCATGACAGGAAGCCATGGCAGCTGGGCATGGTGCCCCCCAATCCCTGGTGGGACTGGGGCCGCAAACAGATGTGCTGGCCTTCTATGGCCCATGTTGGCTCGCCTGCATAGTCCTCAACCCAGGCTGTGAACCCAGGATCATCCAGGGGACGGGTTCCAGGCCAGCTGCCTACCTGGGCTGGGGAGCAGTGGTCCCACATCTGACAGGCCAGAAATAGATGTCTGGGAGAATCTCTGGCCCAGGCAGGCCATAGTGGGGCAGTGCCCTGTCTGTTATCGCCCCGTACCTCTGCCCACAGGCTGGTATCTTGGCTCTGATTGTGGCCTGTCCCAGATGGTTCAGTGGAAGGCATAAGACTTCCACATTGCACCTGGTCCCCTGTGTGACCCTATGCATCGGTGGTGATAGAAGATTTCTTACTAAACCCAAGATGTGCACAGCTTAAGCCTTCAGAACTTGATGCTCTTGGAACTTAATTATCTGTGCAGTTCTTAGGCTGTGATCCTCAAATCCCGTATTTCTAGAGTAGTCCCATTGAAATCAATGAGGCCTCTTTGGAGTAAGTGGTTTGAGGGCTGCAGCCTTAGACACATAAATACTTGTTCCTATTAATCCAATAGCCCCAGGCCTGCAGCAGTGAGTACCACAAATTAAACATACACTGGCAAATTAAGTGTTTCTGTTTAGCTCTCTATTAAAGCTGTTGTTTTTTCATGTATTTTACTTGCACCTAGAGACAAAGATCACATTTCACACGCTGGCAAAATAGCTGCTCCGTCCCTTGCAAAAGTGAAGGCAGCTGCACCACAAGGAGGTGAGATTCTGCCTGGGGAAGGCAGGCTTTTTTGGTGCAACCACTTACCTTGGAGAGCTCTCCCAGCTCTAGAGTGCCAAGGGTTTTAAAGGCCACTTAGGAATGTGTTGAATCAGTGCACCCCAGAGTAGCCTGACTATGCACTTGTGTGGGCCCATTTTTATAGACATGCTGTTCAGCTGTGGACACCCAAGTGGAGTATTGGTTGTTCATGGCTCAACACAGCATCTCTAGGTACACTTTTTGTCACATAACATGGTGAAACCATGGTTAAAAGGTTGGGAAAGATGAGGATTTGCCTGTGGTGAACTTTATGTGTTACCAAACTAGACAGTAGCCCACTCCAGGTGGGTGTCCCCCTGCCCCCATTGGCCATGCCACCCACTGGACATGCAGCCCTCACTCATGGCAAGGTCCTAGAACATGCAAATGCAGGCTAATGTGCACCCACATGTCTGCATCCCACCAGGTTACGTGCAGCCTCCACGTGTACAGGACCTCCAGCACCATAAAGTTGTGGGCGAAAAGCCTAGAGCATTTCAAGGAGCAACCACTTCTGGCCCCTCTCTCCACTCTTGCTCTTACTGGAGTACACTTAACATCCACCTTAAAAGGCCACCACAGCATTTTCAAACATGTGTTCTCCCAGTTCTTCCTGGTTGGCAGTACATGCCCGATGCTTGCTCTTTCCCAGCTTGCATTCTCTGTAATGACTTGCAGAGGATTATCATTGCTGGGGCCATGGCTCAAACTGACAGCCAGGCAACAACCAGCACTACTACCACCACCACTGCTCCATGCAATTGCAGTCGCTCTCTGCCTACTGATCTACCCACCAATACTGCAACCACTCCCTCTACGACTACTCCCACTCCCACAATGGTAGCTGTGACTGCCGGTGGACGTCCCTCCATGCCCATCCCCAAACTGAACCCAGCACGAGTAAACGTGGATACTAGAGGTGGGACCCCGGGCCCATTACCGGCTACCGGATTTACCGGTTACCGGTTCTCTGAAAACCGGATTCCCGGATTAAATCCGGTATACCGGTACCGGATTTATTTCATTGATTTCAATGGGGCGCTGTGTCCCCATTGAAATCAATGAAATAAATTAATTCCCTCCCCCTCCCCCTCCCAGGCTGCGCGGGTGGAAGGGGGGACACCCCCCACCCACCCTGCCCAGCCTGGATTTTTGTTTAAAAAAAGACTCAGAGGCGAGCCCACCCCCCAGCACCAGCGGCCGCGGCGTCCCCGCAGCCGCCGGTAAGTATGACCCGATCCCTGGGGGGGGTGTTTAACACCCCCCCAACCCCCCAGGGATCACCCCTACTAAAGTTCAGTGCGCTTACCTTGCGGAGCTCCGGCGGCGGCGGCGGGCGGTCCGGCGGCCTCAGCGCCGGCTGTGGCTGCCGGCGTCAGAGACGCTCTAGGCCTTCCGGGGAAACCCGGAAGTTCCCCGGAAGGCCTAGAGCGTCTCTGACGCCGGCAGCCACAGCCGGCGCTGAGGCCGCCGGACCGCCCGCCGCCGCCGCCGCAGCTCCGCAAGGTAAGCAAGCGCACTGAACTTTAGTAGGGGTGATCCCTGGGGGGTTGGGGGGGTGTTAAACACCCCCCCCAGGGATCGGGTCATACTTACCGGCGGCTGCGGGGACGCCGCGGCCGCTGGTGCTGGGGGGTGGGCTCGCCTCTGGGTCTTTTTTTAAACAAAAAGTTTTTTTACATTGTAGCCATTTTTAAATGGCTGCAATGTAAAAAAAATCCGGTACCCCGGAATCCGGTACCCAGACCTGATTACCGGGTCGAATCCGATAATGCCGGTACGCCCGGTACCGGCATTATCGGATACCGGATTTTACCAGTTTCCCTCCCCTAGTGGATACAGACACCGTGACTCTCACAGTGTATCCCCTCCAGCTCAAGAGTCAGCCCTTGTTTGAGGAGCCACCCATGGTTCTGGTCAAAGGGCATGGAAAACTCACCTTTGTATAGGAGGCAGTGGAGGTGGAGGAGAATGGTAAGTGAATGCACCGGGGAGGGGGCGGTAACATTTACACAGCTGCATGATAAAGGCTTCCATTTATTGTTATCTAATTATGCTCTTTATTGTTCCATCCCACTCATGATTTTATAGACCTCTATCATATCTTCTCTCAGTTGTCTCTTTTCCAAACTGAAGAGTGCCAACCTACCAAGCCTCTCCTCATACAGGAGCCCTTCCATCCCCTTGATCATTTTTGTTGCCCTTCTCTGTACCTTTTCTAGTTCAGCAATGTCTTTTTAGAGATGGGGCGACCAGAACTGCACACAATATTCGAGGTGCGGTTGAATATTGCAATATTATGGAGCTCTTCTCCAAGGGGAGAGAGCTCCATGACTGTGGAGCAGCCACCAAGAAAACCTCTCTGCATGGCCTCATTGTACAAACCTCACAGGCAGTTGGTACTCACAAGAGGTCGCCCTCTGCTGACCTCAGGAGCCATGATGGAACATAAGGGAAGAGCTGGTCTTTCAGATAACCTGGGGCCCAACCTGTTTAGGGCTTTATAGGTCAAAACCACGGATGTGGAACTCCCTCCTGGTGGAGGTCTGCCTGGTCCCAAACTTCCACTTTTTCTGACAACCTTGTAAGAGCTGGCTGTTCTGCCAGTCATTTGGTGAGGGAGACGGGTGAGGGGTTGGGTTGGGTAAGAGGGGATACTTTTGGGGAGGGGGTTGTTTTAGCTTTACTATTGGTTGTTTTAATGTTTTTATGTTGTATTTTTAAATGTTGTGAGCTGCCCTGAGCTGCGAAGGCAGGAGGGGGTGGCAAAAAAATATAATTAAATAAATAAATAAATAAAATAAAACTAGCACCTTGAATTGTGCCCGGAAACCTATTGGTAGCCAGTGCAGACTCCAGAGCACTGGTGTAATGTGCTCCCTACAACCCACTCCTGACAGAAGGTGTGTCACTGCATTCTGCACTAACTACAGCTTCCAAATAGTCAAGGGCAGCTTCACGTAGAGTGCATTGCAATAATAAATGGGCAGCCCTCTGTGTGCATTTCATGTGTGTTCATGCAGCCCGTACTCACAGGTTTAGCGCGGCCAACCTTATTTATGGGCAGGCGTTCTTCCCCGCTCCACTCTACCCACCAACCTCCGCACCTTCCCAGTGTCCTGTCCCCGTCATGATTCACAGCCATGGCAAACCATGGGGACAAGAAGCTGCACCAGCTGTTTGTTTCTTCCAGGATATTATGATTCCAGGAAGCGGTCCAGCACCTGTTATCCTCACCCACCCCCAGCAGTTCATACCTGGGTTTATACTTGCCAACACTTGGTGACTGTAATTAATCGGTTCCTACGCACATAACGCTGCGTTTAAGAAGCAAATTTTATACTTTCTTGAAGGCCTATAGTTAAACATGAAAATGAAAGTAAAAATTGATATTGAAAGCAATCCATCTTTCAATACCATCATCTGATTTCTCCTATCCATGGCTCACAGCAATGCACTGGCAGGAAGCAGCACACAGTTTTATCGGGGTCTCATACTCCAAAGTGTTGGAAATCCCTCTCGGTTCACATAAAATTCCCAGTCAAACATGCACCTCTTATACCCCCTCTCTGTCGTCTCCTGCATCACCATACAGTGCGGGTGGAAAACACAACCTGGCTCCCCCTTACCTCTCAGCCCTTATCTCCTTACACACTCCTGCACGCACTCTCTGCTCCTCCTCTGTCCCCTCCCTTGCTCTCCCTGGTCTCCCCTGCTCACTTAACCGCCTTCGTCCCTTCTCCCTTGCTGCCCCCCATGCCTGGAATGCCCTCCCTGCCCACATTTGCCTCACCCCCTCCCTCCGCACATTCAAATCCCTCCTCAAAACCCACCTCTTCCTCGCCGCCTTTCCCGCCGCCTGTTAGAACTTCCCGCTCAATACTTACTGTCTGCCCTCCACGCAGACTCCTGCCTTACTGCAACCAAGCTAAGCACGTGCTCCTGAGACTTCGCATTCGCTTGAATGATTTTATCCCTTGTCTCTCCCTATGTCCCCTATCCCTGTCTTCCCCCTCCGTATCTATTAGATTGTAAGCCGTAGGCAAGAACTGCGTCTATCTCATTGTTCTGTAAAGTGCCAGGTACACAGCTGGCGCTATACAAATGCTTATAATAATAATAATAACCCCCACTTGCAAGGGCTTTCTGCACTTCTTTGCATGTCCAAACCTTGTATAGGGCAACAAGCTTCTCTTTGGTCACATCACATTCCTGGTACCCCGAGGCACTAACTTCCCTCAATATCCATCTTTTCAACCTGATTGATGCACTCCTGGTGGCCACTTGGGTATCCACTCACTGTCATCAGGGCAGTGATGAGAAACAATGGCAAAGACGGTCCAGCCCCCATTACTGACAGCCTTACTTCTGGCATTGCACAAACCTCCAGAAAACACTCACTCTTGTTTAGATCCCACTTTCTCACTTTGTCTGGGACTCACGCTGTTGCATTCTGCAGAACATGCAACCGAAGCATGTCTGTGCATTGTCTGCACTCCACTATGCATACATACATAGTTCTCTCTGCACATCTAGGCTCATCCAAATGTCAGCAAAGGCCAGCGTATCCATGACCCCCGCAGTTTCTCAGTCCAGGGGACCCTGGTCAGCTACAGCACCTGTATTTGAAATCCACATTGCTTTGCATGACAGTCAACCAGGGGCAATGAGTTTCTAAGGCATGATGACCTCTCATGTTCATTCCAAGCAAAAACTGTTACTTTTTAAAGACAAGTCCCCTTCGCCGCCATCATGGCGGCGATGGGGAATTTGTTGTGCCCCAGGAAGGAGGCACAGAGAGAAGGCCGTGGCCAGGAGCATTTTAGAATGCTGCCTGGTTTGTTTAAACAGGTTGCTGTGGCAACCGGGACCGCGCGCATGCGCGAAGGGCGCAATGTGCTGAGTAAAGGATTGGCCTGCCCTTTTTAGGAAGGGCGGTGCCAATCAGAAGCCGCAGCACTGCATTCGGCGGCTGAAGAGTGTTGGAGCAGCCCCACCCACCTCACCTCTAGTACTGTGGTTGTTAGACTGGTTGCCATTAGGGGACCAAGGAGGAATTTTGGCAGGTAGCCTATTGATAAGGACCGCTTGTTTCGCCTCCTTACAGTGTGGAGTAGGTTTAAATAGGAACACACAATTGCGCCATTTTTCAATTCACTTTAATTGGTTTTCTTTATATTACAAATATTGGCTTTAATTACGTTACAGTTGAATGATCTTATTATACATTAAATAGGGGAATTTGTATGAGAATGGAGAATGATAATTGGATGAGGTTATCCAAGAAAGAAAATGTTCAGGGTAATTAATTGTCGCACTCTGCAGGGATCCAGTATGCTGTAGTAGGCTAAATAGGATAGGAATAGTATAGGAAGAGTCATCTCCTTAAGAGATGGCGGTGTGATAACCAGAGTGATATCCCTTCACTCCCTTGGCTTTTGTGGCTCTGTCCATAACTGGTTCTCCTGCTATCTCTCTGACCGCTCCTTTAATGTGTCTCTCTCCAACTCCACCTCCTCCTCCTTCCCCCTCTCAGTTGGTGTTCCTCAAGGCTCTGTTCTTGGCCCTCTCCTCTTCTCGATCTATACCTCATCCTTAGGCAAACTCATTGCCTCCCATGGCTTCCAATACCACCTCTATGCTGATGACACTCAACTCTATCTCTCTACTCCCTCTCTCTCTCCCTCTGTTCAAGCTCGTCTCATCAACTGTCTCTCTGACATCTCTACCTGGATGTCTCAACGTCAACTCAAACTCAACATGGCTAAAACTGAACTCCTTATCTTCCCCCCTCATCCTTCCTCTCCTTCCTCACTGTCAATAACTATTGATGGAGTCACCATCCTGCCTGTCCCCCAAGCCCGTAGCCTAGGCTTCATCTTTGACTCAGCCCTTTCTTTTAAACCCTACATTGACTCTGTTGCTAAATCCTGTCGCTTCTCCCTCCATAACATTGCTAAGATTCGCCCTTTTCTCTCTGTCTCGTCTGCCAAAACTCTTGTTCATGCTCTGGTCATCTCTCGCCTCGATTACTGTAACCTCCTTCTCACTGGCCTTCCCCGGTCTCACCTTTCTCCCCTCATCTCTGTCCAAAACTCTGCTGCCAGGGTCATCTACCTCGCCAGTCGCTTCGACCATGTGCAGCCCCTCCTCTCTTCGCTTCACTGGCTTCCCCTTCCTGAACGAATCCTGCACAAGCTCCTAGTCTTCACCTATAAAGCTCTTCACAACCTTGCTCCCCCCTACCTCTCTGCACTTATCGCCCTCCATACTCCAGCCCGTGCACTTCGCTCCTCCTCTGTCCCTTCTCTCACCCTTCCACGCCTTCCCTGCTCCCCTAAGCGCCTTCGTCCCTTCTCACTTGCTGCCCCCCATGCCTGGAACTCCCTCCCTGTCCACATCCGCCTTGCCCCCTCCCTTCATACCTTCAAATCTCTCCTTAAAACTCACCTCTTTCGCTCTGCTCTGTCTGACTCTTTATCCTGCTGAGCCACTATTCCTATACCTACGATCGGTTTACCCTTATCCTTGCAACATGGACCTGCCTGCTGTCATTCTCATCGTAACCAAGCCAAGTACGTGCACTTGAGACCTCGCATCTTCATGAATGTTAGACCCCTTGTCTCTCCCTCTGTTCCCCTTCCTAAGTCTCTCCCCCAGCTCCTGTCTCTCAGATTGTAAGCCCTAGGGGCAGGGACCGTGTCTATTTTATTACTTTGTAAAGTGCCAGGTACACTGCTGGTGCTATATAAATGTTTGTTAATAATAATAATAATAAATGGGCACAGCACACGCTGGGGTCATGACCCCTGGGAGGCGTGTCACAGTGACGTCAGAAAGGACATGCGCTGTCCGCTGGCTTGCAAGCACCAACCTCCTTACTCGTGCCCAAAGTTGGGCCTACCCCCTTTTTGGCCAGAGCCAGGGTGCTGTCGAAAAGGGGAGGTTGACGGTTAAAGATGCCGACGCTGGAGGGCACATCCACGTCGGCATCGAAGTTAATAAGTTTATTAGCATAGCATACTGGATCCAAAATTGCATGTGCAATTACCCACCGGCCTCTTTTGAACTGAGTCAATAAAGGAGTGCGGCCATTTTGAAACCAACGAATGTCTCTGTGTCTCATTGGGGTGCGGCTACAAGATATTATGAGTAACTTTTAAGTTTAACCAATGGAAAATAGCATCCCTGCCCTGTTCCCACATATATTCTGAGCACAGTGACCGTTGGTGCCTTACAGATTCCCCCTCCATCACTTAGCAGGCAGCGGTTCACCCCACCCAAATGAAAAAATGCCATGCCTCCATGGTGCTAAAGTCTGCATTATTTTGTAGACAAGTTTGCTTGTGCACTAACGTGGTTGTGACAGGAATGTTTATGCATTTTAATTGCCACATGGATTGATAGTGCAGGTGCATCAACACACACACACACACACACACACACACACACACACACCAGAAGCCTGATGAAATATTTTTTGCCCAGTAGTCAGCCTGTAATGACTAACAGCAGCCAACTAGACCTCATGCATGGTGTGCCTATGTTTCCCTAGTGCCACATGACCAAAAGAAACCAATTGCAGCTCACATGTGGTGTGCAGCCAATCCCGGCTATACATCAGGCCAGCTCTTGATGCTGCTCAAAATGTGGTCAGCACGTGGTCATCAGCGTTCACAAATGCTGGAACCACAGCCATGGGGATGCATGCTGAGAACTTGCTTGTGCTCATTATCGTGCTCCAGACCTTCCTTTCTGCTGCTGAGCAGAACCGCTGAGTGATCTAAGAGATCCAAGCCTACAGTTGTCGTTGACATAATGTGATGTCAAGGCACAGAAAGGCTCTCACTCAATCTCCGGCCAGAATAATGGGCCACACCACGTTGCGATGGCAGCTCCTACTTCAGCACTGTGCACTTGCCTACCTCCAGCGACAATGGGCTGTGCTGGGGAGGATGGAAGTCTTGCAAAGGCAGCTGATACAGCAGTGAGGTACCTGTTGGGAGATGTGACTTCCATCACTGACACCATGCGCAGGGCTGTAACCACCAAGAGGCTTGTCTGGGTGAAGGAGAAAAGCACAGACTGGTGGAAGAACTTTCTGTCCTCATGAGGAGATGCTGAGTGGGTCTCAAACTTCAGGATGCCCCATCACCTTGTCCTGCAGATAGCCAAGATCCTCAGGTCTTGACTGGAGAAACAGAGCATGGTGATGTGATAGCCTATCCCCGTGGAGAAGCACGTTTCCCTAACCATTTGAAAGTTCACCACTCCAGACTCCACCAGTGGGCCTCCATAGTGGGCACCATACTGGTGGAGGAGATTTGCACAGCGATTATGGAAGTCCTACTGGACCGGGTGATGCAGTTGCCCAACCCTGCGGAGGTAATGGAGGGCTTTCAGTGGAAGGGCTTCCCAAACTGTATAGTGGCAATCAGTGGGAGCCATATCGCCATCATCTGCCCTCGTCACAACAAGGATGACTACTTGAACTACAAGGGGTTCTTCTCCATGGTTCTCCAGGCTGTAGTGGACTACTGTGCCTGTTTCATGGATGTGCTGGCCGAGTGGTTCGGGAAGAGCTACGATGCCCACATCTTCTGCCAGTCCCGCTTCTTTGGCCACATATACACCAGAGATTTTGGGCCCTCCACTTAAACATTCATTGATAGGGGTGCTCATGAGGTCTGTTGTTCTTCAGAACCCTGCCTATCCACTGAAAGCAATGGCAAAGATGGTCACACCCCAAAGCAAACGTACTCAAACCAGCAGCTCAGTGCTACCTAAGCCTGAAGCGAGAGTAGATACCCCCATTCCATCTGGTGGAACTAATAAACAAGGAACAGTTATTTACCCTCTCAGCTAGTACTAGAACTAGGGGACACTCCATGATACTCATAGGTGGCAAGTTTAAAACAAATAAAAGAAAATATTTTTTCACTCAGCGTATAAGTGGGTTGTGGAATCTACTGCCAGAGGCTGTTGTAAGGGCCAGTACTATAGTTGAGTTTAAAAGGGGTTTGGACAAGTTTCTGGAAGATAGATCAATTAGCAGCTATTAGCCAGACAGGATCAGGGAACATGACGGGAGCTGGGGGAAAACAACAGGGAATGGATCCCCCATTGTGACCTGTTGGGTGATTCTCCCAAGCCACCGTGATTGGCCACTGTCGGAGACAGGATGCTGGGCTAGATGGACCATTGGTCTGACCCAGTATAGCACTTCTGATGTTCTTAATGTTCTTATGTCCACCTAAGCCTGAGTCTGCTAACCTTTTGGAAGAGATGTAAGACTGTTTTGTTTGGCCAGACGTTTAGTGGGCTGGGATAGTATTGGGTGGAGGGGTTACGGAGCAGGTTGGTGGGTGTGGATTAGGGTTTTTTAACTGCTTGTGGCCAGCCAACTGCACCATCCATTCCAGCAGCACTTCCATAATCGCTGTGCAAACCTCTACCAGTATGGTGCTGACTTAGATTTTTTTAAAATTGCTTTTATATGTTTTTATATATGTTTATATATGTTTTATATTTTCGTAAGCCACCCTGAGCCTTTGTGGGAAGGGCGAGGTAAAAATAGAAATAAATAAATAAATAAATAAATAAAGCTCTGCTACACTCTAAACACGTGAGTGGGGGCTGCATGGAACAAACCCAGACTCCAACAGGCTATGGTCTCATTTGTTAATAGCCTTCGTGAAGGACAGAAAGGGTGCCTGGGAAAACTGAAGGGAAGTGTCCTTCTCAAGCCTCACCCCCAGAATCTGGGCATATGAGTTAGAGGTAAATCAGCAAATACGCTAATAGACTATCAGGCATTTAATTCTCTCTCTCTCTCTCTCTTTCTCTCTCTCAGTCTGGGGTTGTCATTAGGATTATAACTAAAAGTGATGATAAGTGTGGCGAGCTGGTCACACAATCTGTCCTCCCTCCCCTGTGGGGAGACATGGTGGGTGGGCCACTGCCACAAGTCCCACCCTGCCGTGGGATGGGCCAAGGAGCCGTCCACAAAGGTGTGTGCCCAGTCCCACAGCACCCATCATCCCCATGCCTACCCATGCTGTGATGTGGACGTACAAGAATGGTGAACTATGCCTGCAGCTCTATGGTGCTGGAGGACCTTGCCACGGGGTGGTGTTGGCCTTACAGGAGGTGGCTCGTTACTCCACATCAACCTGGGTGGGACAACAGTAGCCTGCAACGTGTCACCAGCCTTCTCTGGTGGATGCGTCATGTAGCAGCCTGCCCCAGGACAGAAGTGGGCGAACATCTGGTGGTCACTGGCCTGACAGTCAGATGCAATACAGACTTATGTGGGGAAAGGTCAACCAGTGTGGGTTAACATCTTGTGTGGCCTTACTCACTGTCTCTGCCAAGGCATGAGAGACATCTCTTCATACAAGACTGACTGATATTGCTGATTGTTGAAAAGAAGCTTGGGTAAGTAAATAATTCCAGCTGTTTTTTATATACACAGAGCCTATAATATGAATATAATAGCATTTTCCTGAAATGAAGATTGATTTGCTCAGATATGGTGGTAATGGGGCAATATAGGTGGCTAGAAAAGATAAATGAGTTTGAGCTACCTCTCGAAAAATAGAAACAGCCAGACTCACACCGCTTTTAAACGAGGCGCTGAAAAGCACCTCCTGAGTCCCGCGTTGAGAGAAAAGCCGCGCGGGAAGTGTTTACACGCTCCCTGCACTGCCGGAAGTGACGTGCTCCCCGTTGCCGGCGGTGGCGGAAAGCCTGAAAAGTGAGGCTTTCAGAATGCGCCTCTTCAAAGCACCACATCTCCAGCCGCCGCCGCTGCCGGCAATGGGGAGCACATCACTTCCAGCAGCGCGGGGAGCATGTAAACACTCCCTGCGCAGCTTTTCTCTCAACGCAGGGCTCAGGAGGCACTTTTCAGTGCCTCATTTAAAAGTGGTGTTAGTTTTAGCAGTTCCTGGCTTAACGCATCAAATTTTAGCAGTGGTAGCTTGGGCTTTGCATGACACACTACTGGAAAACAGATGCATCCTTCCATTCCCTCCTCTGCTTGTAGTGCAAGCTCCCAGGTTGGGACTTGTACATGAGTGGGTGGGGTGACTATGCTGCAGCAGGCAGGGGTGTGGGTAGGCCTAGAGTGACAAAATCTGTAAAGCTCAGAACCAGACCTAGGAATTTTGCACCCCTAGGCCCTTCTCAGGCAGCTTCCCCCAAGCCAAGCCCCACCCCTGAGCTCAGCCTCCCAAGCCAAGTCCTGCCCCCAAACCAAGCCCCACCCTACAAAACAGACAAGCAGGTGTACAAAATATCAGTTCAGTTCATTTTGGCCTATGCTCCCCCCCATTAATGAGTTCATTTTGGCCCATGCCTGTCCATTAATCAGTTCATTTTGACCCATGCTGCTGCTGCCCCATTAATCAATTCAAAATCTAAGTTCCTCCCAGCTCAGCCCAAGCCTCCCCACCCCCTCTGAACCCCAGCCAAACTCCCCCAGCCCTGGTCCCAGCCCAAGCCCTCCAGGTCCCCCTCCTCTCCCCAGCCAAACTCCCCCGCAGCCAAAGCCTCATCCTTTCCTCCCCACCCAGGCTCCCTCAGCTGCCACCCTGTCCCCCCCCCAAAAAGTCTTCATGTGGACGTGGGTCGCGGCTGCTACGAGGCAGGCCCGGTCCCCCAACCCAAGTCACCCCCTCCCCAGCCTCCGAGACCCCACCCCCAGGTGACAGGCAGGCCCCGCACCCAGCCCCTTCTCCCACCAGGCCTTTTCCGCCACATTCCTCCAGTTCAGCTCTGCGCTGCTGCCGGCTGCGAGAGTATCTCCATGTGGGCCACCGCAAACCGGTCAGGCCCCTCCCCCCACTGGCAGCGGGTTCCCCAGCACCATTTCCAACCAGGGCCAGCCCCAGGATTTGCAGGACCATGCAGGGGCCATGTGCGAAGTCTTGGTGTGGGGTCTAATTTAAATAATTTGCCAGGGTTGCCACCACCAGGCACGGAGCCTAGGGTGGCATGGGGTCATGTGCGACCACACATGTTGCACATGCATAGGGCTGGCCCTGGTTCCAACCCAAGTCTCCCCCTCTTCTGGGCCATCCCAACAGACCCCCGGCCCCACCCTACCCAGGCAACCAGGCCCCTTCGGTTGCTCCCCCCCGCACCACCATGCCAGCTGCTTTACCACCTACCTAAGTTAGACACTGCGATGCCTCCACATGGGCTGCGGCCTGGGTAGGTGCATCGGCTGTAGGCGGCCGCTCCCTGTCTCCTCCAGGAGTCTGGTTGTCATCCCACTGCTGGTCTCTTGGTGCCTGCCCTCTTGGGAAAATAAAGGCAAATCATTTGCCCTGCTGGTGCTGCTCAGTCTCTCTGCAGTCTCCAGAGTCGTCTGGGCCTGCCTGTCACCAGGGGAGGGGGTTCTTCCACACTCAGGAAACTGTCCACTCGCAACTGAGGCTTGACCCTGGCTCTGGGTGTTCGCAACAGAGTTTAAATGCCCATCAGGATAGAAGTGTGGCCCTGGAGATCTTCAGGAGATCAGGCTCTATCATCATTGGGCGCAGAGCGACACAGGGAAGCCAAAGTCTTGCCCCACACTTTCACTCTTCTCAACTGCTCTAGGAAGAGGAGGGGAAAGAGAGGTAACGTGCAGGCACACGTGAAGGGCAGGAAGGGGACCTGGGGCAGGGCACGGATCACAGGGACACTCAGCAGAGGAGGAGGTACAACCAAGGAAGGGACGGGGAAGGGAATGAACACACACCTAACCCTCATGCTTCACTCTCAGTCAGACACGGAGAAGCTTGTACGGAAATTCATGTTGCAGAGTAATAACTGATTCACAATCAGTAAGGACAAATGCAGCTGAAGGTTTAAAAACAGAACTTTACTTAAGTTTTCTCAGGCACAGATCCTTAGTTTTGTAAGAAGACAAAATTGAGACTGAGACAATGAGAGAGAAGGGAAGAAGGAGTGGTTACACAAAGGAATTCAACTGTAAAACCCCATCTTCCTTCCATGTACACATAAACTTAGCAGCACCATCTGGTGGCTCTATAGTCAATTACTGTTCTTAATACAGCAGGCATTAACTTGTGGATGTTGCATATACCAACACCCCTTCTCAACAGACAGAAGTTAACCTACTAAACCCATTTTACTTAGTAGCTTTCGGTGGTACTCTCCTGCTAAAGGTTTTGTCAGGGCATCTGCTACCACGTCTTCTGTAGCTGCCTTTGTCCATTTGTTGTGTTCCCCTTCTGATGTTTGTAAGACGTCTTCCCATGTTGATGGCTCAGACAGTCTGTCGGTACTTGCTTTGTAGGACAGGCGGTTGGGCAATTTGCCTTTATTTTCCGTGGTAGAACTTCTGATTTCAACATCTGCAGGCGATTGGGTTTGTTCCTTCATCTCAGTTGAGCTTGTGCTGATTTCAACGATTTGTTCAGGACGCTATTCTCCTCCTGATTCAGGACGCGCTTCTTCTCCTGATTCTTGTAAGGACATTACACTGTTGCTTGGGTTTTCTTTGAAAGTCACGCTGTTTCTGTTAGTTACTTTGTCTGTGTGTGGGTTGAAGATTCTGTATCCTTTGGAGTGTTCGTTGTATCCAACAAGAATCCCTTCCACAGCTCGGTTTTGTAGTTTGGTGAATTTCTCTTCCGGAATGTACACGTATGCCTTGCATCCAAACATTTTGATGTATCCAACACTAGGCTTCTCTCCATACCAGAGTTCATATGGGGTTTTACTCACTGTTTGTGGCCTTGGACCTTTGCATAGGCATTTGTGGAGATCACTTTTGTTGTTCTGCCTTCCATATGAAGCAGTCTTTCTTTAGGTGTCCTTTCTTGCACCGAAAACATGCCCTTGTTTCCTTCTTGTGCAATCTGTTGTCTGCAATTCTCAGGGCAGTTTCCTTATCCTGTTCCTGATTGTCTCACATGATTTCTTTCCTGTATTGGAATTCATCCATGAGTCTCCCTTTTACAAATTCCAGTGTTAGTTCTGCCTCAGGCCTTGTCTCTAGGGCGTTTATGAGGGCGCTGTATGATTCAGGCAGGCTGCAGAGAAGTAAGGCCGCCACGTGGTTGTCTTTTATCTCTTCACCTATCCCTCGCAGTTGTGCTGCCACTTCCAGCATTGAATTTACGTGATCCTGCATCTCCTTCCCTTTACCAAGTCTCATCTGGTACAGTTTCCTTAGGAGAAACAGCTTACTGTTCAAGCTGGTCCTTTCATGCAGCTTCTGCAGTGCATTCCACATGCCCTTTGCTGTGGCCTCCTCCCTTATGTGGATTAACTGGTCATCTTCTACTAGCAGGCTTATGGTTGCCTTTGCCTGTCTGTTCTTTCTGTCCCACACCTCAGGGTTTGCTGCAGGTCTGTCTGTGGTGATCACCTCCCACTGGTCATCTTTGGATAGGAGCATTTCTATTTTGAATTTCCACAACTGGTAGTTTGTGTTATTCAGCTTGCAGACTGAAAGCTTTAATTCAGAGCTGCTGGCCATGCTTGCTTCCCTCCCCTCAGATTGGGATTCTGGTTCTTCTGCTCACTTACAGTTAGTAGGCCTCCTCTGGGAGTTTCCTTTGGGCCTCTTTTCCTTTCAGCTCACTTCCAGTCTTTAGAGTTGTTCTGGGCTGTTCTGAAGAGGTCTGGGCCCATAACCTGTTGCAGAGTAATAACTGATTCGCAATCAGTAAGGACAAATGCAGCTGAAGGTTTAAAAACAGAACTTTACTTAAGCTTTCTCAGGCACAGATCCTTAGTTGCATCTAACTAGTAGTAAGACAAAATGGAGACTGAGACAATGAGAGAGAAGGGAAGAAGGAGTGGTTACACAAAGGAATTCAACTGTAAAACCCCATCTCCCTTCCATGTACACATAAACTTAGCAGCGCCATCTGGTGGCTCTATAGTCAATTACTGTTCTTAATACAGCAGGCATTAACTTGTGGATGTTGCATATACCAACAATTGAGACACACGAGGCTCTGGGTTATACAGACACTCACACTCGCTCAAATTCAATGCACAGGATTCCAAACAGCAACAATACTTGCTTTTGAAAAGGGCCGGTTTCTCTGTGATCACGAGCACCACGGTGAACTCAGTGCTGGGTTTTAACCTGAAGGCCCTGCCCCTGTACGCGCTCGCAGGCACTCTGAGTGCCGCAGCAGGGGTTGGGGTGACCCCAAGTTGCGTGAGGGGCAGGGGGCGTGACTCCTGGCCGTGGAATGGGATTGGTTGCCCTCGGAGATGGCGTCTGTGGCACGCCATGCTGATCTGACAGCGGTGGTATTCCGCCGCACCGGGAGTTGTTGGGGTGCCGCGGGGGGTGGGGCCTGCAGGGACTGAAGCCGTCACCGGTAGGTGGGGCTTACACTGCCTGGATCCATCTGTCTCTGCTCCTCGTGTGGTGCACATGCTGGCTCATGAGCAGCTGAGCTGCTGCTGCAACCTGCTGCTCCTGCACAAGCTGCACACCGACCGAGTGAGTTCTTTCCCTGTGTGTGAGTCCGTGACGTTCCCTGGACTGGAAGAGGAGCAGTGGCGGGCAGGGTCAGTGAGGGGCGAAGGGGCGTGGCCAGAGAGGGCCGGAGGGGAGGGGGACCTTCTAGGCTTCTGCTGTGGGTGGCAGTTCTGGCCCCGCCAGGGTCGCAAAAAAAAAAAAAAAAAAGGAGCAGAGTGGTGGTTGGGCTGGGCCATGGCCAGGATTGCCGCCTCCCAGAAAACACCACCCAAAGCTTGGGTCTAGGGGGCCTGCCCTTAAGTCTGGGCCTGGTAAAGCTGGCTCTGGAAGCAGCACTCAGTGCCATGAATTAAATATTGACATGAAGAATCTGTACTGTAGGAGCTAATGCAATAAAATATTCCAGAAGGCAGGTGACAGTAGGTCTTGTTGAACTAGGGTTACCATACCTCCCCTTTAAAAGAGGACGCTTATGAAGAATACATGGTGCAGGGCTGCACTGACTTCTAGCATGGTCGCTCTGTGGTAAGGCTGGCCCTGTGTCCATCCTCCCTGTTGGCTTTGCCTGAGGCAAGACCTATGTGGCATCTTTCGTCCACCTCTTGCCAGCAATAGCTCCTCTCTCTGGGGAAGGATGAGGGACAGTCTTTCCTCTTGTTCCCCCTCCCCAGTCTTAAAGTCTTGCATCTGCTGATTCAGCCATTCCATTTTGCTGCCTTAAATACAGACACATTCTCTCCCTGAGCCAGGAATTTACACCAAGTGCCCACCCTTACTGCAGAACTGGCAGGACTCATACTGTACAGGGAGAATGTAGTTGGGTTGGCTCAGCTGTTCCATTAGGGAGAGACACCAGGCACTCTAAAAAGGAAGAAATGCTGACACTCAGCCTTGCCCTGAATTGCATGAGACTGTAAAATCAGCCTTGTTCTAAGATAAAGAAAGAGATTCTATAGGTGGCTCTTTGGTGTTTCTTTAATGCCGGCTGTAGAAAGCCCCTTTGCCTCTGCTATTTGGGAAGGAGTGGAGGAAGCCTGTGAATCTACTATTTGGGGTTTTTTCTGCTGCACCTGGGATTTGCTTTTCCTGTGACAGAAGCATTTTGTCCTCCTCTTTCTTTCCAGGCTCCCTTTAATCCATGACAGGAATTTGCTTCTCACCCTGGGATTACAAAGTTTCTTTAACAGATTCCTGTGAGGGGCTTTATCAAAGGCCCTTGGAAAGTCTAAATGAATTATATCCATTGCTGCTTTGATCCAACAGTTTTTAGCACTCTTCCAAAGATGCTAAACAGGTCAGGGTAACATGATTGCTGCTACAGGGTTCAGACCTTGCCTTTTGATCTAGGAGAAGGTGACATTTGAGTCTGTGCTCACTTGTGACACCAGAATGAGGGATCCATGCAGTGAAATTCTCTAATGTGAATGAATACAGTATTAAGCCCCATGCTGATTGATTTACAATTCCCAAACTCATGCTTCAATGTCGCTCTCAACCAGCAAACTGAAATAGTCTCTGAACAGCATGACTAGTCCAAGGACAAGTGAAAAGAAGCAATATTCGGGAGTCAGCACAAAGTGAACTTAATTGTGTTTGCATAGTGCTTAGCACAATGGGCCCCTCATCTTACTTGGTGCCTTTTGGTGCCATTGTAATAAAAAACAATAGCAATACGAAACATGAGTAGTAAAGGCAGAAATGCCAAACAAATAGGGAAACTCATGGCTATGGATGAGCGGCCACACTTAAACTTAAGCAAGCAGGGAATTTACCAAGGGACGGGCATAATGAGATAGTTTTGCTTCGCAAATATTTGCCTTTGGGAGCAAATGCTTTTGGATGCAGGGCGAATTTCTGCTACTTGTCTTACTTGCAGCTTTTAATGGAACAAATAGCAACTGGCAAAATTTCATTCCTGAGCCTAAAGCAAGTATTTGAAGGAATTGCCGCAGGGAGTGATGGCCATTTTTAGATTTGTCAACATTTGCACAGCGGAAACTTCTTCTGTAATGAAATGGTTTCCCATTCTTAAAAACAGAACATTTGCAACATTTGAGGAGAAAGGGTGTGGGGGTGGAAACCAACCTTTGATCGCTCAAAACTCAACAAAAAAGAGACCCCCCCCCAAGCCCCCACCCCAATGAGTGCGCTTCCTCCTCACCAACAACTTTCCCCCCACTTTTGCTTTTGTTTTTAAGTAAATGCTGACAGCTGATTTTGGCAGATAGGAAATATTTGGGAATCTAGGAATGCTTCTGGGAACTCTGGCCACAAAAATCAATGACATTTGGAGCTCATTAGAGCAAAAGCAAAAGGAGAGACTATAATGAGTGATGGTCTGACTAATGGGCCTCATGTACTGAGTAAATAAAAGAGGAAATTGACCTGAAATAAAACCTTGCATGCCTTCCAGATGTTGCAAGTGAAAAAGCTGATCCATTACTTATCCTGGCAATTACACTAAGATCAGAGATGAAACAGCAGTCTTTGTCAAGTATTAAGCTGATAATACTGAGAAGAGATCAAAAGATGGGTTTGGTTCAAAAATATGTAAGCTTCCAAGGCCTCAAAATACCAGAGGGCTGCCTGCCCTGCAATACTGTCTCTTCACAATATGAACTTACTGGGTGGAATTTACCCCTGCTTTGCAGCCACTTTACAGCAGCCATTTCCTCAAAGGGCCCTGCCCTCCCACAGAAAATGGTAAAGAACAACAACCACAAACAGTATATCCCGTCTCAGTCTTCTCAGGAGCCCCTGACTGCCCTTCACAAGGCTTGTAGGACTGGAGCCCTGCAAGCTAGCAAGCTGGAGAAGTTCTCAAATTTGAACTAACTGTTCCCACATTTCCCAGTTGCCCCAGACGATGCACCATTTCTTTCCTTGAGATTTCAGTCTGCAACTTCTTCCGTTTTTGAGTTTGGCCAGAAGTCCATTGAAGTCAGCTTTTTAAATTTTGGCCAAAAGTCCGTTCAAGGCAGTGGAAGCATCCACACTGATTTCAACTGGCTTTGGATGAGATCCATATTATACAAGATAAAATAATGCTCTTAAATGAGTAACTGATTTGATCAGTCAGCTGCAACAGAAGTCTTCCTCTCAGTCCCACCCTGAAACACAATTGAAGGCTAGACCTAATGGGAATGATGGAAAAGGGGAGAACTGAAAACTCACACCTATGCAGATAAGCATGCACAGACACACACAGGCTTATATGCAGACGACAGCCCCTTTTTGTAGAAAGCGCTGTAGGCAGCAATAACTCTTTATGATACAACCCAAGAGTACAGTGGGTACATAGCATTACTTGGAGAAAGCCTGGGAATTTCTAAAGGTTAATGTCCTCACGGTAAAACTGCAGCAGAATCTGATGTAATGCTATAACCTTGGCAGGAAAGGAAAGGGGGTGGAGGATTTCCACTTTGCGAAATAAATAATTTCCAAGGTTTCTCTGATAAGCCATGTCAGTTTGATACAGAATGTTACTTAGAGTGTTAATTAATCCTGAGTGTCAAATAATTCCTGAGATCATCATCTCAGGGGCGTAGCTAGGTTGCAATGTGCTCAGGTGCAAGAAATGGACTTGTCCCCACCCCACCATCATCCTCTCCTGTTTCCCACTCCCTTCCCTACTTCCCCATAAAGTCCCCCTCCCCCCCAAGCCTCCCTGCCCCATCCTGACTCTCAGCCACCACACAGACCTGCTGCTGCTGCCGTCCACCTGCCACTGCTTGGTCTGGACTCGTGTGCGCTGCAGGTTCTGCAGAGCGCGGAATGCTTCCGCTTCCGGCGTTTCCTCTATGGTGTTGCCAACCAACCCTTCCATTTAAATCAGGTGGGTTATTAATTATTATTGTTATTATTATTATTATTATTATTATTAATAGCATTTATATAGCACCAGCGATGTACCTGGTGCTTTTAAAAGAATAAGATAGACACGGTCCCTGCCTGAGAGCTCACAATCCAAAGGGGGTGGAGGGTGGGGAGAACAGAGGGAAGGGGTTGGTTCTTGGCTTGGTTACAGTAATTGGTACATGTTGTAGGACTACACTAGAACCCATGCAGCCCTGCACAATGTATTTTAAATGTATTTTGCTCTCATTCTGGTATTATTTGAGCACTCTGTTATATCTAATTGTATACACTGCTGTATGAGACACAGGAATAATATGGGGAGGGGATGGCATGAGCGAGATTTCCCCGTCTCTTCTTTCTGAGAAGGGAGTCTTTCCTCTATGAATTTAAGGCCAGGACACTGCCAGTGCTGAAACCTCTTGCTTCCTCAGAGCCAGGGTTTTTCTGACACAAGGACTGTATCATGCACCATCACATAGTAGGGATGGGAAATCATATTGAAAATTTGTAACAGTTGAATATCAGACCAACTGATCTTCAAATTGGATTTAAAGATCAGCGGTGTGGAGAGGGGTAGTTTGCACTTAACTTTTCTTTCTAGGCTCCAGTGCCCTACACGGCGCCCAGCGCAGCCTTCTTAAGACCATGTCGGGAAGAAACTAAACCCCCCCAAAAGCAAGATGCATGCACAAAATGGCCACCATGGCCGTTCTGCCCATGTGTGGCTATTTTCCAAAATGGCGCTGGCAGCATCATGCCGGGTGCTGCACTGGTCACTGGAGTTTAGGATGAAAAGGTAAGTGCAAACTACTTCCCTCCTCACCCCTGCCTGGCCCCTGTACTCTCCCCCCCACACTGCCCGGTCCCTCTACCACCAGCTCTTCCTCCCCTGGACCTCTGCCAGTGCTCAGCACCGGCCTCCCACAGAATCCTGCCCTACCTTCCTGCCCCAGCAGCGCTGCTTCCACAGGCATTGGGGTGGGTGGGACATGGGCATGGGTCCGGGGAAGGCAGGTGCCAGGCAGGGTGTCCAGGGGAAGCAGGGATGGCAGCAGCTAAAAGCGCCAGTGCTGCTCCAAGGACTTGCCAGGGGATTTGATGGGGAATCTGATCGGGGATCGGATCCCCCATCTCAAATCAGATCAATTGGATCAGTCTGATTTGCCCCAAAATCGGGCAAATCAGATTGATCCAATACTGATCTTCTCAATATGCCTATTTCATAGCCACCAAACAGATCTAAAAAGGGGCAGAGTTGCTGCCTTGCTCAAAAGTAGGCAACATCAGTAGCAGCATGGGATCTGGATGCAGGAGTGGAATCCCCAAGGGCAGGCACTGACCAGCATGTCAGGATCCAGATTCAGATCAGCAGCTTTGGGTCTCTAGGAGAGGTGACCAGCCCTGCTGCGACACCAGTAGAGCTGGGTTCAGGCCTCTGTTATCCTGGTCCTGTAGATGCTGTCCAGGTAGCCTGATGGATTCCCTGCCCACCAGGCCCTAATTGGCTTCTGCTGGGCTTGCCCAGTATGAGGCACATAACTGGAACCAGAAGACAGACAGACACTGTTTAGGCCTGTGTATCCGATTCCTGTCCCTAGACTCCTGCCTCCTGATTCCTGCCCCTGGACTCATCCTGACACCTGCCTCTGGGTTCCTGTTCCTGCCTGACCTGCCTGTTCAGGACTGATTTTCTTGGTTTGACCTTTGTCTGGATTCTGACCATGATGTTGGACTGCCCATTGCATTTGATTCTTGTTCCATCCTGACCTTGCTGAAACTCTGGCCTGGTCCTGATTTTGTTGCCACTCTACCCTGACCGTAGTAGGCAATAGGTAACTGACAGGAAACCAGAAGCATAGCTGAGTCAATTGCCGAAGGGGGTGGGGGGAGGAAGGTGAACTGAGGAGAAGGGGCACATGAGGAGGAGCTATTGTAGGGTTGAAGACCTGGAGGGCAAGGAGAGACACCATAGTCGGGATATGATTTACAAGGGTTGGGAGTTCCGGCTGTCTTTGGGGCCTCCTTCCACCACTCCCCTGAGTTGCTGCCCTCACTGAAAACCCATGTCACTGCAATTCACTAGGAGATTTTTACAATCCTATCTATTTCTAGTGGATCCCATGACTAGGGTTGCCATCTTTTGCAGTTTGACCCTGAGACTCCCATAGGCGAAAAATGGGAGACTCAGGGTCAAGCTGCAAAAGGTGGCAACCCTACCAATGACCCAAGGCCTTAGGATACCATAAGATAATGTAACTAAAATATACAGCAATGTAAAATCACTCCCGCCACCTACAGGCTGAATAAATAAAGTGATGTGACACCAAGCACAAGCACAAATACATTTGTAGCTGCGTTGGCCACCTGGACTTTGCCACAGAAGCACTGATGGGAGAACCTAGAGATGGACTGAATAATGCAAAAGCACCATCTGTGAACATGTCTCACTCCTGAATTGTTGTTCTCTTGGCCCAAATCCATACTCCTAATTAGCTACAACTACAAAGTGTTTTTGTTCACAAATTGTTTGGGGAACTGGATATCTTTTGTACTGATTTCAGCCACTTTCAACACCAGACCCAAACTAGCCAGTGGATTAATTCATCCTCTTTCCTACCCATGTTCTGACTAATGCTGAAAGCCCTATTGGCTGGTTCAGAAGCCTCATTCATAGAGTGTTCTTACTAGAGATGGGAATATCAGAATTGGTTCAATATGATTGACTCAATTTTTGGACCAATCATATTTATTTAATCAAATTTTTATGCCACCCCCTCCTGCTTCTGCATCTTGGGGTGGCTCACAACAGCATAAAAACACAAAATATAAAAACAAGACATAAACATTATAATAACAATATAAGAAGATTAAAATAACCCAAGCAGAGCAATACAAAAATCCCATCCTAGCCCCCACCCATCACCCATCTCCCTCACCAAAGGTCTGGCAGAACAGTCAGGTCTTACACTGTCTATGGAAAGAGGGGAGGTCTAAGGACAGGTGGAGTTCCACAGCCATGGTGCGGCCACTGAGAATGCTCTCCTCATAGTTGACACCCAGGAGACGCCGGGGACCTCAAGGAGGGTGTGCCCGACTGACCGCAGAGGCTGGTGCAGGACCTGGAGGGTGAGTTGATCCTGAAGATAAGTGGGACCCAGGCCATTTAGGGCTTTAAAGGTCAAAAACAACACCTTGAATTGGACCTGGTAGACTATTGGCAGCCAGTGCAGAGAACGGAGCACCGGTGTAATGTGCTCACAGCGACTCGTTCCCCTAAGGAGATGAGCTGCCGCATTCTGCACTGGTGGCAGCAGTGGGATCCCAAAGGCACAGAGTGGCAGGGACTGCATGAAAGTCAGAAATGGAGCCATTCAGCAGCCAAAGCATACCACAAAGCCCCACAGTTCAAAATGAGCAGGTTCAGGGAGACAGAGACATGCATCGGCCTATTTTTATGCCAGCAGCATATACTGAAGCTGACTAATGCCGGTCCAACTGGATCAACCATTTTGAACGAGCCACCCATATAAATGGCTGGAATGAGGCTACCAAGTTGGACTTCCTTGGCCTGCTGTTACAAGGCAAAGCTCAGAAGGTGTTTGAGGGACTGATACAGGGCGGCCAAGGAACCTATTTTTCAATCAAAAAATGCCTTACAACAGTCCCTGGATAAAACAACAGGCCGCGAGTGGAACCGAGCAGCCTTCAGCAATAGGAGACAAGAAAAAGGGGAGTGCGATGCCTGGCCTACAAGGCCTTTTGCTGCCTTTCCAGACTATGATGACAGCATGAGAGACATACTGGCCAGAGACCAATTTGTGGTACATGCAGCTGGGAGAGAAATCCACATGGGTCTTCACAAGAAAAAACCTAAAGGGCTAGAGGAAGCCATTGAGATTGCCACAAAACTGGAACTAGCCATAGAGGCTTCAGATGGGAGATCAGTCCCAAAGGCACAAGTACATGAGACCAAAATGGAAGTCAGTGCTGCTACAGGGAAGGCATGGAGCATGGACCTGCAAGAACTGCTTGAAGGCATGAGAGCAATGCAGCGTGACACTGAGCAGCTGAAAGCAGAAAGAGAGCCATGCAGTCCTGAAAGCAGGGATGGAATGAGACATGGTCACAAAAAAAACCCTGAGCCCCAACAGAGCAGCCCCCAACAGAAGGGACCCAGAAGAATTACAGTGCTGGAAGTGTGGCAACACAGGACACTTCAAACGCAGTTGCCCACAGCAATGCAACTTCTGGACACCGGGAAACTTACAGGCCCCCACCTGCAGGACCAAAGACCCAACCCAAAGAACCATAGCGACAAATGAGATTGGGTCCAATACTACCTGGATGGCGCTATTAGTGGAGTCCCATGTGCAATCTTGATAGACTCTGGGGCTCAGATTTCCATTGTGCACTCACAATTATGGAAGAGAGTCACTAAAGAAGAAGGGCAGATGTTGAAGCCCTTCTAGGGGCTAGTTCAAGTTGTAAACCAGACCAGGCTCAAGGTCCTGGGATCATGGGAAGCCACTATTACCTGAGACACTCTCCAGCTACCCTGTGGTTTTTTGGTTGCAGAAGAAGTTTCTCAGGAAGCCCTAGAGGGACTGACTTCCTCAGACAGTATGAGGCTGACCTGAGTTTTAAGAAGGACCTTTGCATTGTGAAGAGTAAAGAGTTTCTCATGACACCTATTGGTGGTGAAACAGAGACATGCGAGGTCACAGTGGAGAAGACTATGACAATTCCCCCAAGAAGTGAGATGGTTGTCCTCGGAAGGGTGAAGGGGAACCTTACAGAAGATAAAGCATGCTGGAACCTCCACCATTAGGCCAACATAAGTTCTTGGTGGCTCGAACTGTGGCCAAGAGTCAATGAGGCTGTGTTCTAGTGAAGGTAGCCAATTTGACAACAGACCCCCAAACAGTGTACCAGGGCATGGGGTTAGATACATTTCACTCAGATGTGATAGTGTATTCAGACGTGGCGCCTGAAGTGTTAACAGTGCATCCAAGGACTAACCAGGCCACTGGGGTGAAGCACAAATGGGAGAGAGAAGACCTGGTGCATGAGTTGGGGTTAAAGAAAAGGAATCTGTCACCTGAACAACTACAAGCAGTCAGGAAGCTGTTGGGAAGATATCTTGATGTTTTTTCCACAGGGGATGATGATCTTGGATGCACTCGACTGATACAACACTGGATTGGGTCAGGAGATGTCAAACCTGTGAGACTGAGACCTCATAGGATACCAATCCACCACCAGACAGAATTCAACCAGCAACTGGAACAGATGGTCGACAGAGCCCTGGACTTCTCCAGTAGTCCTGGTGAGAATGAAAGATGGTGGGATGCATATATGCATGGATTATCATCAGTTGAACGATGTTACTGTGAAAGATGCCTATCCTCGTCCAAGGATTGATGATACTTTGGATTCATTGGCAAAGGCCTGATGGTTCTCCACCTTGGACCTGGCAAGTGGGTACTGGCAGGTTGAGGTACACCCCGAGGACTGACAAAAGACAGTTTTCACTACCAGACAGGGACTCTTTGAATTTAACGTCATGCCTTTTGGACTCTGTAATGCTCCGGGAACCTTTCACAGGATGATGGAAGTTGTGCTGGCAGACCTACAGGGTACATCTTGCCTTGTGTACCTTGATGACATCATTGTTATTGGGAGATCTTTTGAAGAGAATCTGCAGAAACTCGGGGCTGTGCTGAGCCAGGCCAACCTGAAAGTAAAACCGGCAAAATGCAATTTCTTCTGCGATTAGGTAAAGTCCCTAGGACATGTGATTTCAAAAAATGGTATACGGACAAATCCTGAAACAGCTGAGGCCATCTGATCCTGGCCGCCATGTTCTCATACTTAGGTGTGGGAATTTGTAGGTCTGGCTTTATATTATAGGAAACATGTTGCTAACATTGCTAACAACTTATGTAGTTGTCAGAAAAAGGGCAAAAGTTTCAGTGGACAGCTGCCTGCTAAGATGCATTCCTGGAGCTAAAGCGAAGGCTCATGTCTGCACCAATACTGGCCTTCCCAGATCCTCAGCTACCATCCTGGATACTGATGTCAGTGATTTTGGCATTGGTGCAGTTCTATCACAACCATATGGGGATAAGGAGAGAGTGGTTGCTTATGGTAGCAGTATACTGAACAGAGCAGAGAGGAACTATTCCACAACTAAGAAAGAGCTGCTGGCAGTGGTAACATTTACTAAGCACTTTTGGCATTTCCTCTTGGGAAAAAATTCCTACTAAGGGCAGATCACAATTCTCTCTGCTGGCTTCATAGTTTCCATGAGCCCCAAGGACAATTGGCTTGATGGCTTGAACATCTGGCTGTTTCAGTACCAGATTAGACACCGCCCAGGAAAGCAACACTCTAATGAAGATGCCCTGTCCAGGAGGCTGAGCCTGGACAATCCCAACAGAGACACTGGGGCCGAGGAATAAAATGCTGACAGTCTAATGATAGCACTGATCCCAGCAGGAGGGAGAACCAGTGATGGAGCAGAAGCTCAAGTACAAGATGATGAATCCCTTCTCTGTCCCTTCTCTCACCCTTCCACGCCTTCCCTGCTCCCCTAAGCACCTTCGTCCCTTCTCACTTGCTGCCCCCCATGCCTGGAACTCCCTCCCTGTCCACATCCGCCTTGCCCCCTCCCTTCATACCTTCAAATCTCTCCTTAAAACTCACCTCTTTCGCTCTGCTCTGTCTGACTCTTTATCCTGCTGAGCCACTATTCCTATACCTACGATCGGTTTACCCTTATCCTTGCAACATGGACCTGCCTGCTGTCATTCTCATCGTAACCAAGCCAAGTACGTGCACTTGAGACCTCGCATCTTCATGAATGTTAGACCCCTTGTCTCTCCCTCTGTTCCCCTTCCTATGTCTCTCCCCCAGCTCCTGTCTCTCAGATTGTAAGCCCTAGGGGCAGGGACCGTGTCTATTTTATTACTTTGTAAGTGCCAGGTACACTGCTGGCGCTATATAAATGTTTGTTAATAATAATAATAATAATAATGAATCCACCGCTTTAAAGGAGGCCCAAATCATGGACCCAGTAATTTCACAGCTGAGGCAGTGGAAAGAAGAGAAACTGCTAGATTTCCTGGAGGAGACTGGCTTAGATCCAGGCCTGCTTCAATACAAGGAGGTCTGTTCTGATTTACAATTAGTGCAAGGACTATTGGTTTGTCATTCAAGGGCAGTGGGAAGTGGGAAAGTTTGCACGCACCTAGAGGTCCCAAAGGGGTCAGTCCCCATGATCCTCAGAGCATTAAACAGCAGCAAAACTGCAGGACACTTAGGAATGGAGAAACTATTCCAAAAGGTACAATATCAGTACTACTGGTGCACATCTGTCAAGAGCTAGATACAGTTGTGTCTTACTTGTGGGGCTCACAAAACAGCTCCTGCTATGCCCAGGGCCCCTATGATGACCACACAAACAAGCAGTCCCCTAGAGAGGGTTGCCATGTATATTCTGGGACCGTTACCCATGACTAAGAAGGGTAACAAATAAATCCTTGTGATAGCGGATTACTTCACCAAGTGGGCAGAAGCCCAGCCACTGTCTGACCAGGAAGTGCAGACAGTTTCTAAAACATTTGTGGAGCAGTTTGTTTGCTGGCAGTACACCTCATTCCCTGCACACGGACCAGGGACGGACCTTCAAATCATGAGTATTCCAGGAGATATGCGATTTATTGGAGATTAACAAGACCCACACCACACCATATCATCCTCAGTCTGATGGGTTGGTGGAGTGTCTAAACTGCATGTTGGCAACTATGCTGGCATCGTTTGTAGATGCTAACCAACGGAATTGGGACAGTATACTTCCCTATGTTATGATGACCTACAGGTCTTGTGTGCAGCCACCCACTGGGTTCACACCCTACATGGTAATGTTCGGACACGAGATCACGCTTCCTGTAGAATTTTTGAATGGAGCTGATGTATTGGACAAGTATTCTAACCCTAAGAAGTACTTAACTCACCTTGCAGATATTCTTAGTACAGTAGGCCAGGCAGTTAAGCTCCACCAGAGTCGAGCTACTTAGAGACAAAAGGAACACTATGACATACGTATATCTGCGTATGAATGCAAAGTGGGAGAGCTTCCAAGGACCACAGAAGAAGGAGGGGGTTGAGCGCGAAGCTGCAGCAGAAGTACAAGAACCCTTACAGGGTGGTTAGCCGAATGTCAGAGGTACTTTATGAACTGTCTTCTGTTCTGAGTGAGAATACTTTTGTCCTGCAACACAATGAGCTAAAAGCATATCTGGGTCCTGATCCAGCTGGACAGCTAAGCTGCCACATTTGCCACATAATGAGAGCGCTGAGCAAAGTGGATCGGTGGATCAGAGACACCAGTGTGTAACCAAATGCACTGGATCAAACCCTGGAATAACACACCCACAAGAAGGTCTCACAGAAGGGACTGAGTCAGATGAAGAGACAGCACCTCTGGGAGCTAGTCAGCCAAGAACATCTGTCCCATCAAGAGAAGATGTCCCTGCATTTGAGTTGGAGCAGCCCATATTGGAAGGGGAACCCCTGAGCCAAGACCCTGACACCCCTGTGACAAGTATGAGGCCACAGTGGGAGAGCAGCCCCCTCCCCCACCCCTCGCTGACATGAGGAGAACTACCACTTGGACTAGCTAGGATGTGAAGACACATTGCTTTCAAGAGGGAGGGCAACATGATGAATTCGTTCACCCTGTGCCCTCTAGTTGTAACAGAAGGTTGCTACCTTGTAAACAAGGTTCTTTGAGATGGCTCCGACAATTCTCACAAATGGGTTTGCGCTTGCGTGTCCTTCTCCTATCGGCAGTTACCAACTCCAAGCTCATTAGCTGAAAAGCATGTGACATTCATGCGCCCCCACCCTATATAAGGCACCTTCCCGCCCAAGCCCACAGTTCCTTCCAACCCTGAGACTGCATAAGAAAATTTCACGCGGGGCTGGAAGGGTGGGCATTTGTGAGAATGGTCGGAGCCATCTCGAAGAACCTTGTTTACAAGGTAGCAACCTTCTGTTCGTCTTCGAGTGGCTCCTCCCATTCTCACAAATGGGAGAGTACCAAGCCTAGACACAGGCGGTGGGGAAATTTTTACATAAGCAATAAAGTATCAGGACTGAATAAAATAGAAAACAGATTTAATAAATGATACAATGTGCATACAAAACTGTTAAGCATTTAACATTGTATCAGTGAATACTGAAGCTGTACCTTACTGTGGGAATCCAGAGGTAAGTATGGCCTGGCCCAGTGAAGTGTGTACCTGGGAGGCAAGATGTATGGAGTAATGTTTGATAAAGGTACTGGGAGAACTCCAAGTAGCTGCTCTGCAAATCTCTTGAGGGGAGATGTTGGCAAAAGCAGCTATGGAAGCCCCTGTGGCTCTGATGGAATGAGCCCTAAGGTTGGGAGGTGGCGGTAGACCCTTCAACTGGTAAGCAGATACAATTGTTTGTACCAGCCACTTGGATATGGTCTGGGAGGAAACTTTCCATCCCAGAGTGGGTGGAGACGGGGACACAAACAAATTATCAGATTGTCTGAAGTTAGCAGTTCTGTTAAGGTAAGTGAGAACTGCTCTCTTTACATCTAAGGTATGAGCAGCTGCTAAAGCCTCTGACTCATGGGAAGGAGGGCAGAATTGAGGAAGAATAATCTTTTGTGCCAAGTGGAATCTAGAAACGTGCTTTGGAATAAAAGATGGATGGGCTGATATTTCCAGTCTATCTGGAAAAGATTGAAGGTATGGTTCCTGTATAAAAATAGCTGCCAGTTCACTCACGCTGCAGAGGGAGGTAACCGCAATGAGGAAACATGTTTTGAGGGTTAAATCCCATAAACTAGATAGGACTAACGGCTCATAAGGATGAGACATTAAACTGTCTAAAACAAGGGGGAGGTCCCAACAGGATAGTGGCTGTTATGGTGGGGGAAGGTTATTAATACTCCTGAAAAATGATTTGACCAAGGGGTGAGAAAATAATGAGTCTGAACCCTGTAATTTAACCTGTCGCGAAATGGCAGACAGATGTACACTAAGAGAAGAAAGACATAGGCCTTTTTCGGCCAATTGTAACAAATATTGCAAAACTATTTGTACTGATAGTTGGGAAGTAGAGAGGGAATTCTCTAATAACCAGCATGAGAACCTCTTCCATTTAGACAAGTAGGAACAACTAGTGGATGGTTTTATGTCGTTTTGAAGGACAAAAGAGAGTCTATCTGCTAAACCTACTATTTGTTGATCCTCCAAGCATGGAGGTTGAGACGAGGGATCTCCAGATGGGAGACCTGCTGATGACTGAGATACAGCAGACTCAGGCATTTCCCTAATGACAGGTAATCTGATGTCAGTTTCAGGAGGTCTGGGAACCACATCTGACTAGCTAGTATGGGGCTACAAGTGGCTAGTATGGGGCTACAAGGATGAGATTCGCTCCCTGGAGCAGAATCTTTTCTAGGACCCTGGGTATTAAGGGAATTGGGGGAAAGGCATAGCATAACTGAGGTCCCCAGTTCAGGGAGAAGGCATCCCCCAGGGATGATGGGCCATGACCCGCTCGGGATGCAAATTGGGGGCATTTGGCTGAGACTGATGTGGCAAAAAGGTCTATCAGTGGTGTGCCCCATTGGAGCATCAACCTGTGGAAAGTCTGAGGGGAGAGCTGCCATTCATGGTGTTCCTGAACGAGTTGGCTCAGGATGTCCGCTCTGGACTTGTCCTTTCCTGCCACATGTGATGCCAGGAGATGAACCCCCTGGGCCCTTGCCCAATGCCATATTTCCATAGCTAATCGACAGAGGTCTGGTGACTTTGTACCCCCCTGCTTGTTCAGGTACCAGACCGCTGTCATGTTGTCGCATGCAACTGTTACAACACGTCCCTGGAGATGCTTCTGGAAACAGTCTAGTGCTCTTTGAATAGCTATGTTCTCCAACATATTGATATGGAGATCCTTCTGGCTGTTGCTCCATGATCCAGAAATGTCCATGTCTCCTAGATGAGCTCCCCACCCTGTCAAAGAAGCAGCTGTGGTTAAGACGCAATCAGACACAGGAAGAGCAAATGGTACCCCAGCTATGGTACAAATTTCTCATTATTCCAGACCACCAGAGAATCCAACACCTGTCTGGTAATCTTAACCCTTTTGTTAGGAGGATCTGCTAAAGGGTCAAATACAGTCAATAGCCACAATTGAAAAGGCCTCATAAATAGCTGTGCAAATGGAGTGGTGGCAGTAGTAGATGCCATAAGGCCCAACATATGCTGGAATCGTTTAATGGGCTGTTTCTTATGTCTTGAAAACAGATTTATCATTGCTGAAATATCTAGAAATCTGTCAATGGGAGCAAAAATCTTACCAATAGAAGAATCTAGTATAGCTCCAATGTAAGGAATCCTTTGAGAAGGAGTCAAATGAGATTTTTGCATATTAATAGATATGCCTAAGGAATGGCAGAGGTCTAAAGTAAAAGAGACTGCCTTAGACAGAGAAGGGGGAGAATCCCCCACTAATAGCCAATTATCTAAATAGGGATATATGGCTATACCCTGTCTTCTAATGTAAGCGATTAGTGAGGCCATAACTTTAGTGAACATCCTAGGGGCAGACGAGAGGCCGAAAGGGAGAAAGCAAAATTGGTAATGGAGCGAATTATGGGTAAACCTGAAGTATGGCCTAGATGCAGGATGCAACCTAAAATGGAAGTATGCATCTTTTAAGTCAATGACTGCATACCATTGGCCAATAGCTAAGTGAGATCTTAATGCACTCAGCGTGAGCATTTTAAACTTATAGTAACTTACAAAGAAGTTAACAAACCGTATATCTAAGATAGGTCTGTGACCTCCATATTTTTTATCTATGACAAAATAATTAGAATAACATCCATTATTCTTGTCCTTATAGCGAACAATTTCTATCACACCCTTGTGGTATAATTCAAAAACTTCTTAATTTAACACTTCTGACAGTGAAGTAGAAAGTTTAACATAAGCAGAGGGTCTGCAAAAGGGAGGTAGAGTGGAGAATTGCACCCTGTAGCCCCAAGGAACTACTGATATCACCCAAGAGTCAGAGGTGATAATTTCCCAACAATGTAGCGCATTGAATAAAGAAAATTCAAAATTTGGTGAACTGTGTATTGCTTGATCAGATAAAATCTGGGCAGGCATTAGTTGTCAGCGTCTTCCCCTGTTGGTAGGTGCTGCAAACTGCTGCTTAGAAGCAGTCCTTTGTTTAAATGGAGAATAGGGATATTTGGGCTTTCCCCCATAATTGAAAGAGGAGGTAGGAGTATAGTACCTCCTATTATAAGGTTGTGAAGGTGGATAGTATTGCCTTTGATGTCGATAAGATGACTGCTGCTGATATGGACGGTGAAAGGAGGAAGAAGATTGGTCATGTTGGGCAATCTTCATCTTTTGAGCCATTGTTTTGGACTTTTGGATTTTGTCCAGCACTTCGTCCGTGTCTTTTGCAAAAAGACAGGATTGGTCAAATGGAAGGCTTTCTATATGGCTCTATGGTGGTACTCCAGTTTTGTCCCGTGGAGCCACGCAAATCTCCTTGTCACTACTGCATTTGCGACCACCCTAGCCGCCGTGTCAGAAGAGTGGCGTGCCGTACGAAGTTGGCAGCGTGCGGTTGATGTCCCCTCTATGCACAAGGACTGGAGGGTCTTTTGTGACTCTTTAGGCAGAGTGGGGATAACCTTTTGCACCTCTTGCCAAAGGTAGTGCTGAAACGTAGCCATGCCCGCCGAGTAATTTGCCGTACGCATGAGCATGGTGGCAGATGCAAACATCTTCCTTCCGAAGACATCTATGCGGTGGCTGTCCCTGTCTGCAGGGGATGTTTCTTGAGCAGTTTTTTGGAATTTTTCAGCTGAAGCTAAAACAATAAGCGAGTTGGGGAGAGGGTGTTTAAAAAATATTGACCCCTCCTCTGGGGGGAAGAGGTAAAAAGAGCTACTAGAGGCTGATACCGGTTGAATGGCAGCCGGGGTAACCCAAAGTTTTTCTGCCTCTGCGGCGTGTTTCTTAAAAAGAGGCAATGATAACTTGGCTTGCACAGGTTTATCTACCAGTGAATATGCTGGGTCAGCTTCCTGTTCAGAAATGGGGATGGTGGTAATCTTGAGGGTCTCTGAAAATCTTTTCAATAACCTCTGAAAATCCCTATGCTCCTGTGAAGACACTGATGACGTCGGTGTCTGCACGTCATCTGAAGGAGGCGGAGATAAAGACTCTGGGTCCAGGGACTCCAAGGGTTCATCGACATCGAGGCTAGTATCCAGGGCCTGTTTGGTTTGAATAGTGGCCTCCTCCTCCGGCTCCGAAGGGGTAGGTCGGCAAGGCAGGGCTCTTACTAAAGATGCTCTATACAGTTTGCATCGAGCAACCTTTCTCTTATGTCTCTGCATTCGACGCTGGAATTGCTCAGCTGCATCCCGAGTCATGGCGTCGAGGTCTACCTTCGATGTCGAAGGAGTGGAGGTTGGTGCAGGAGGTGAAGGAGGTTCTGTCGACGTCGAGGGATGTCGACGTCGAGTAGGTGCATCGGTGTCGGCCTGTTGGTCTGTCGACGTCGAGTGGGGTTTTGTCGACGTCAGAGCCTTAACTGTCGACGTTGTGGTTCGGCATCGAGGATCTCGACCTCTAAGGGGAGGTGCGGAAGATTGGGAAGATGACTCTACCGGTTTCTGAGATGATTTATCAACAGTTGCCTTTATTAACTGTTGTAGGCACGAAACCAGAATGTTGTTGTCTTTCTTTCTATCAGCCTCCTGTTGCCTCAGAAATTACAAAGTCAGCCCCTCATCTCGAATAGTGTGATGCTGAACTCGAGGTCGAGGGTGTGCGGGCTGAGGAGACGCTAGCCATTGCAGGGTAGGGGCCTGATAGGGAGAGTCCGCGAACCTGGGATCAACGTCCTCCTCCGTGGTGTATAGAGGCGAAGCGATGTGAAGGGGGGAAGACTGGGAGGCCGAAGCCACCGCCAGGAATGCTTCCTCGTCCGAAGACAATAATGGGGAAATAGAGCGGTCCACCAGTATGGCAGGCTCTGACCCGTGTTCAAAAAAACTCCTCTTGGGTGAGGGTGATAGGGAGCCTCTAGGCCTAGAGGTAGAAGGTTGAGATGGGCTCGGAGCTGAGGTGGCCGAGGCACTAAGGCCCGTGGAAACCGTTTCCTCCGCCCCAATACTAGGTAACTTGGGTGAAGGAGATCGGGACCTGCGTCTAGCAGACTTACTTTCCTTTTGCTTGTCTTCCATCTCCTTGAGGAGGGCAGGTAATCTGATGGCCCTTTCTCTCAAGGACTTTGGCTTGAGGAGTAAGCACTCTCGGCACTCAAGAGGGTCGTGCCCAGTCCCCAAACATACTAGACATTGTCCGTGGGGATCTTTCGTGGTTTTTGCGGCCACACGATAAGCATTTTTTTGAAAGAGTGTCTAACAGTAGACATAACGAACGAGGTAACTACAGATAAGCCGCGAAGCGGTTGGAAGGAACTGTGGGCTTGGGCAGGAAGGTGCCTTATAAAGGGTGGGGGCGCATGAACGTCACGTGCTTTTCAGCTAATGAGCTTGGTAACTGCCGATAGGAGAAGGGCGCGCAAGCACAAACCCATTTGTGAGAATGGGAGGAGTCACTCGAAGAAGAACCTGGAGGCAGTTTCCTCTTCCTCTGCCGGAGGGAGTCAGTGACTTAATTTCCCAATAGCTCCCTGTCTCCTAGTGGTGACCAGGGGAGGGGTTGTTCCCGTGCAGGGGTAAGTGAGAGGATGCTGGGAAGGAGAAAGGGAGAGGCCTGGAGAGAGAATCAGATTACAGGAAGAGATGGTGCTGACTGCAGCTGATACACAGGTCTCTGCTGAGCTGGTGCTGCACCATTAGGGACTATGGGAACTGAGAACTCCTTGCAGCTCTGTCCTGCTAAAGTCCAAGCTGGGCATCCTCTTTGACTGTAACTGTTTATCCATTCAAGACTGTACCTTGGCAACTGCAATTCCCCCTTTTCCTAACAGCCTTACTAAAAAAGCCTTGTTTTACTGGCTAACCCTGGTTTGTTTATTGGAACGCACCAGGGTTAGCTCTGAAACTGCTAGCACTGAAGTGCCTTCAGCACTTGCCTCCAACCTATGGTGCACTGACCTACTCTCAATAAGATTATTACAGTAGGAATATCTCTTTTGACTTCGACTCCACCAGGAACATGGGAAGAAATTAGAAAGTGACCATTTATTGACAAGTGAGAAAGGTCAGAGACAGTGGCTCATGACTCAAGATCCATAGTCTCCCTGTACTCAACCACCACTGCTCAGCAAAGCTCCTCAGTGAGACATTTGACTAAGGCCTTCAGGCTCAAGCTGGAGTTGTTGAGACTCCAACTGGACTTTTAAAGCTGGGAGGGCAGAAAAATATTAAATATAAAGTTACCATGATCATAAAAAAATGCTTTTCAGAGTGGTTTTCAGCAATGACTGCCATTCACTACCTGCCTCCACCCTTTATTACACACACAGGCTGTTTTCTCTGCGGATGCTTGACAGAGAGAGAAAAACAAATAGGCGGAATGAATTCCTATTGTGATAAATATTGCCTGATGTGGTGTTTAATTTAATTAAAGCAACCATAAGCAAACATGGAGTTTAGAAGGATGCAGAGTTGTGGTTCTTGTGTTAGGTTAGAAGGAACAATGGAAAACTGAAAACAATGCCGAGTTACTGGGACTGGGATTTTCTAGACCAGTTTAACCCTGTTGTAATGCCACTGGCATCACTCATCTTATGCCTGGAGTAATTGTTAATTTAATTTATTCATTTGTTTATTTAAAATGAAGTCCTGGGACTTGAGCCCACCCTGGTGTTTGGCCCTGGCCCTGGCAGTCCTATCCCCAACCTCCCAAAGCAGAGTGAGTATTCAGAGGGGCCAATGGAACTGCCCTGTCACTCCCATTCCTACTCTGCTGCTGGCCTCCACCCAGGGCCAGATCAAGCTTGATGGCAGGCTTGCTGCTGCTGCTCCCAGTCAGCTAGCTGGTAACAAAATGCTCCCACCACTGAACACCGGAAGGGCACTATCAGCAGCAACTTCCCAGGCCACTTGCAGCAGAACCAGCTCAGCCCCTGGGGCTTTTGTGGGAGGGCAGAGAAGGTGCTGCTGCTATTGCCGCCCATGACCTGTTTGGTGGCAACTGTTTTGCCTCTGAACAGTTGATCAGTGTCAGTGAGCAGCAACAGCCGTCCCTACTGCCTGCAGCAGCAGCCCTGGCCCCCAAACCCCAACAAATGTACTGCAGCTTTGGAAGGACGCAGGCGGAGTAAGATCAACTGAAGCGCCCGGAAGAGGTGTCAGGATGGCACTCCAGAAAACCCCAGCCCAAATTAAGCCCTGGTTGAGGAAGAATTAGATTTGATGCATTTTATTTCGCCTCGTAGAGAAAGCAGCTTATTTTGTTTTGTTTTGATCCTTTCACTACTAGAAAGAGGATTTGATGGACATTTGAACTCCGAATGATTCACTTTTTAAATTATTGCAAAAGAACTGAGCTTAATAGAGCCATTGATTTCCTAAGACAATATAATACAATTTGCTGCTTGGTGTTCAGCAGTGATTCTCTTGGCTTCCTCTCTCTGGTACAGTCATTCTCTGTTTTGCAGCCTTTCTTTCTTATTAGGATTATTGTTATTCTTTGTGTTTGATTGATAGAGCTCATCCACACCTGGACCTGATTTTATTTTTACAGCGTTCCTCACCGGCACCTGAGTTACTGGGTTGAGTCGTGCCCCTGTATATTTTATGGCAAGGGGGGGTGAGGGGCCAGTCAATTATTTAACATTTGATCTAAAAAAATCTCAGAGGACGGCACTCACCAGGCTGAGAATGGAACAAATGCCGACGGCTATGCTGGAGGTATTCCCCAAAGTGAAAGAACTTGCCCTTTTTGTCCAGACGTGTTAGAGGATACAGTACATTATGTATTTGAATGTCCTCTTTATAGGGAAATCAGAGATCAATTGTTATTTCCTCTTCCAGAAGTTCTTTTGCATTTCTCTAAAGTAGAAAAACTGATTTGGCTATTGCAATAATATAAGGAACCATTTGTGTCCAGACTACCTTCTTTTGCCCTACATGTACTAGGAAAATGTTCATGTCTAAGCGCTGATTGAAGATGTAGATTTTATTTTTAAATTGTTTAAGTTTAATTTATTATTATTGTAAATTATTTTGTAATTTATTTGGATGATGGCGAGAGTTAAATAGCCTAATAAAATTTAATTGAATTGATCACTGCATTTAATTACAATGTTGGAACCAGCAACGTACAATGCCTTGTTCAGCTTCATTTCCTCAGGGATGGATAAAGGGACTGATTCATGAGAACTCTCCTTTCCAAAATGTATACCTAGTTTATTTAACATTCTTTGTTGTAGAAAGTAAATTCTTTGACAATGCACACTATAAGCTGTCATGGGAGAAGTGAGGCTGATGTTAGCTTGAGTCTTGTTCTCACAAGCATGCCTCAAACAGTGTAGTTAAGCAGGCGGAATCACTCAGGAGGAGAAACTACATTCCATCGCCACTGCTCTCATGAGTGGGGGAATCAGGGTTTAAATAGCTCTTCCATTCTCTTTATCTCCCTTCCAGAAGAGGAAGCTAGAATAACAAACTGTCAGTGAAACAGAGAGCACATTCACACATACATTAAAATGCTGCTTCTCCTAAATGCAGTCAATTTCAAAATGCGCGTAAGTAAACCCATGCACTATTCACTAGGGGCGGGAAAACCGGTAAATCCGGTATCCGATAATGCCGGTACCGGGCGTACCGGCATTATCGGATTCGACCCGGTAAATCCGGTCCAGGTACCGGATTCCGGGTACCGGATTTTTTTACATTGCAGCCATTTAAAAATGGCTGCAATGTAAAAAATCC
>QEPC01004292.1:452828-531219 GCA_003113815.1 Sphenodon punctatus | reverse complement strand
TCCAACCCTGCACCTTAGGGCATCTCCCCCCTCCAACCCTGCACCTTAGGGCATCTCCCCCCCTCCAACCCTGCACCTTAGGGCATCTCCCCCCCTCCAACCCTGCACCTTAGGGCATCTCCCCCTCTCCAACCCTGCACTTTAGGGCATCTTCTCCCCTCCTCCACCCAACCCTGCATCTTAGGGCATCTCCTCCTCCCCAACCCTGCACCTTAGGGCATCTCCTCCCCCCCTCCAACCCTGCACCTTAGGGCATCTCCCCCCCACCTTCCAACCCTGCACCTTAGGGCATATCCTTCCTCCTCCGACCCTGTTCGTTTGTTAGGTTTGGCACTCACAGCATGTTGGAGAGTGAAAACACACACACAGAGACTCACAGCGTGGTTATTGTGCAGTTTGTTAGCAGCCTTAGAGGCTTGAAGGTGCTGAAACTCACTACCCTAGAGTTTCTACTAGTCCGCAGCCAGGAAGCATTCATGTGTCCCCATGGCTCAATTTTTGGGACTATACACCTGGGGTGGGGGAGCTGAGGAGGTGTGGGGAGCCAAGTGAGACTTCCCCTTCTCCACACCACTTGGTACTGAAGGGCTTCATGAAACTGGAGGGCAAGTGAGTGAATTCCTGACATTCCCCCTTGTGCACTGAGGAGACAAAGGTACATCCCCTGTGTTCCTGGGTATTGGCCACCACTGGTAGTAGGGCGCTGGAGTAACAGAGTTAATGACAGAGCTCATCTGCAACTATTGTAGTCTCATGTGAAAGGGATCTCATCAGGATTAAAGCACAAAGGCAGCCATGGACAAGGACAGTTAACATCACTGATCAGCTGGAAAACACAAGCAGGAGAATGTCAGGAAAACTACTGAGGAACAAGGATAGAAGGAGCAAGCACAAAACCAATGCGTCAACACCCATCAGAGACTGCGCTGACTGACGTGATCTGGATGATGTCTGCACATTTTGTTCTGTTTAAGTGAGGTAATGGTTTTCTGAATGAAAATGAGGTTTTCACTCACATTTTGATATGAATGAACAGCTTGTGCCATGTAGGTAACCTTATTCTGATATTGCCAGATTAAGTAACCTTGGGTACTGATGATGTTAGCTGAGCTTGGAACACACATGTAACCTTGGGTACCAAGTTAATCTGCATCGATTCACACAAATAAATTGCAGCATGCGTAATGTTTGCCTTCATGTGCACAAATCTAGTCAAAGAGGGATTTAAGACTTCAACCCTCTGAGGTTTCATGGATTATCTTGACACGAACCTGTAGAGTTTTCCGCAGGAAAGTTTATTTGACCTGTGTATGTTGCTCTGTAAATGTAATCCATCAATTTCCAATAGAGCTATATTTAAAGTTATCACAGGGCAGTCTCTGTATAAAATGAGGAGGGAAGCAGGTGACAGGCACCTTTGCTCACAGACAATTTGTTCTTCATTGCCATCTAACAACGTCCACCTAAATATAAATCTTGGTTTCTTCTCTATCCATTGGGACACCAGATTTAGAACGAAGCTCCATCCATCTGTCTACCCTGCCTTCCTCCAAGGGCATAGGTAGGTTGGAATGGCTCCTGGGTTGGAATGGGGCTCCCTGCCACTTCCTCCTGTGGCAGAGGATGCAGCTACGGTAGGGAACGTGCCCACCCCCTCCCCCCAGCTTTGGGGCTCCAGTGCAGCTACACTGCCTATCCCTATTGTAGACATGCCTTTGCCTCTCTCCCTCCTTCTGGGAGAAAGTTTCCCCCACATGTTCCCATGTTTTTCTGTCATGAACCTTTTTGTTATTGAGCATCCACAAAACTCTGGATTCTTCCATCCACCTGGTTGTTGTTTTCTTTTTTTGGTATTTTCTGTCACTTGGATCCAATAAAGGATTTCTTTTGGTCCATTGGTGATCCATTCTTTTTACAGTATGGTCTGTCCACTGCTACTTCAGTTCCTTTACCCTTTAGATGATATGACTTACTTTGGTTTGAGATCTAATCCATTAATTCATTTTCCTATCCATAAGGGCTACACCCAGCATACGTCTTTCCAGCCTTCTTTGTGCATTTCAAGTTTCTGCGTCATTTTTGCATTCCATCGCCAGGTTTCACACCCATAGATCATCAATGGTAAGACGCACTGACTGAATACTTTACTTTTCAAACAAAGTGGCATTGTATTGTTGAAAGCCTGATTATGTTTTCCAAAGGCACTCCATTCCTTCTAAATCCTTCCTTTGGTTTCCTCCAGTTATCACTAGTTGACACTAGGTGTCTCATGTATGTAAAGTCTATGACATCTTCCAGTTTCAGATTGCTAACCTCTATAGACCCAGGATTAACAAACGTGTCGAAGGTCATAATTAGTTAAGTGATTCGCTGTCTGATCCAAAGCCGTCTAGCCAATGGAAAGACTCCTGTTGGCCTCAAGGACTCGATTGGGTCATAACAAAGCACCATTTATGGTAGCATAGGATTATGTTCCACCAGGGCTAGTACAAGATCCCTGAATACAGTACAAATGATGATATGCAGAATTCTGATGGTTGGGCCAATGTGTATTTTGTTTTGTGGCTGCGTCTAATCATTGCTATGTTAGGAAAGAATAAAAAAGCAAAAGCAAGACAGTCAAAACACATGTGCCGACAACTGGCAGATGTCCTCTATCTGCTCAGTGTTATGTTCTTCTGCTTGTGGCAAGAGACAGATCGAGGGGAGGGGGGAAATGGAAAAGGGCAAGGTAGGAGCAGGTGGAAGTTGATCTGAGAGAAGGAGCCATTAGCTACATGGCTTTAGAAATGTTGCATTTATTCAGGAGCTCTAGATGTGGGTTCATTTTCTTTGTTTATATTCATTATCATGGCCCCTGCCTTGAAATGGGAACAGCAGGCCCTGAAAGTCTGCCTAGTCTCACTGTTTCTGTCAGGGTCTCGAAGTGCTGTTGTGTAACTTCTTACAGTGGTTTTCCTTGCTCGGGGGACTATTTTGTCTTCTTTCCTTGGAGCTGTGTGGAAAAAATGTGCTAAGTTGAAGCACTGGCCAGTTGATCTCTTCTTGCCCTTTTCTAATACATGTTCTCTCCCACCATGCTTCTGTTAATCCTTCTCTACATCTCTTGCCTCTCTTTCTTGTGTATCTTGCATTTACACATCACCGTGGTATTTGAATGCCTTGGAAAGTGGTCATTTTCTCCTTACTGTGCACACGTGAAACTAAGCAGATGTGGCACTGAAACAAAACCTTGGTATGGTGAGCCACCATAACATGTTCCAGGGTGCACCCTTTTGGAACTAGTTGCAGATGCAGGGGCACGTTTCTGCAGCTTTATTGAGCTGAATGAGATAGCCAAACTGACCCCAGCTGGCAATGGGGCAGAGAGCTTCTATCACCTAAGGGGAGTGGCCATAAACACCTGAGCTTGAATGTTCAGAGGAAGGCCATCTGGGAGAGGCTTACTTTCGGAGGGTGTTTTTAAATGAGCAAGGAGGGGCAGGGACCATGGCTGCTCAGTGGCATAGCTGCAGAGCAGCACTCAGATGGAGCAAGTGGGGAAGGAGTCTAAGGGGCAGCTTAGTGTGGCTACTGCGGCAGTCGCCTTGCACTTCCCCTGCCATGGACCATGAGGGAGGGGGAAGCATGCTGGGCTGGCCTTTGACACTGACATGTCCCAGCATGAGTGCTGGGAAACCTGGGCTTCCCAGGGCTCACGGCCAGCTCGTGCCCTCTGCCCACAGTGTCTATGAGCGGGGGACCTGTCTGCTGGTGGGGGTGGCTGCCCCAGTTCATATGGGCAGGGGATGCATGGGTGCCTGTTGCCACACATTATTTTTGGCTTGCCCCGCATGGCTAGGGTGGCCATACCTCCCCTTTAAAAGAGGACACTTATGAAAAATACATGTTGCAGGGCTGCATTGGTTCAAGTGCAGCCCTGCACCATGTATTTTCCATAAGCATCCTCTTTTTCAGACAGGCATTCAGATGAGTGGCTCCTGGGTGGCCATGTATGGTAGCATCTCATTTAAAAATATCCCAAGTTTGCTTCAAGAGTGCCACAGGCTGGAGGAGGAAGGAAGCTAGAAGCTTGCCCAGGGTCCTGACTGACACAGGTCATTCCTGGAGCTCACTGAACAAAAGGCCACACCAGAATCTCTAGGCTGGGAGCCTAGGAAGGGGCTTGCCTGAAAGTAAAGGATTGGACCCTGGGAGGGGCTCATCTAAATGCAGAGGCTGGGATCTAGTGAAGGGCTATGCTCACAAACACAAGGGCGACAGTGTGATGGGCTCTTGCACTGGAGAACTGTGCTACGAGACTGTGGCCATTTTCATACGGATGCCCCCCCTTTGCCCACGCCATGGACGGTGGGTGGGGGTGCGTGTGCACTCCACCCACCTCCACCCATCACCCATGCACGGAGCAATGGACGCCAGTGCTCAATGCTCCATGCGTGGAGGTTTGGGGGGGAGGGGTGTCCGTGGGAATGCATCCCCGCCCACCCACCATGCTGCCCAGCCATTCCCCCCACCCACCCGCACCCACGCCCGTTAGAAAGGGGCCATTGTTCAGTAAGTAACACTAGTGACTGGACACTCAAATGCAATAAAATCATTTTGGTGGGGAAAAGCAGTGCATTGTGACTGAGTTTGAGCTCTAATTCTGCAGGGACTTGTGTGCAGCGGGGAGAATTTTGTACACCCTGATAAAGCATGCTGATTTTTTTTTTTTTTTTTTAAATTGCATGGGAGGAGGAGGCAAGTTACATTTCAGAATCCAAATCTAGAAGTAAAACCTCAGATCCGGAAACTCATGAAGGTTGAGGAAAAGAGTTTCAAACTACAGAAACAAATGCTGAGACGAAGCTTAACCTCTCCTTGGGTCGAGATGAGCAATTTCAGATTGATTACCTGCCTAGGGTCCTGAGCCTGTGGAGGAGTGCAGGGGTGAAAGAGAGACCCCACCATTGTTAAAGCAGTGTTTAGAGGCCCTCCTGCCCTTGGTAACATTAGCTGCAGAACTCGGTGCACCCAAGCTTTCAGCACAGCTCTTGCCCTGAGTCCAGGCCCCCTGCTCTCTGCTTCCACATGAAGGGTGCATGTGGGCAGGGTCACCCCTGCAGCTCAGTTTGTGTCGGAGTCTAGATGCAGCATTTGAGGTAATCTTCTTCCAGAGTTTATTTTTTCCAGAGTCTCGGGGTCAAACTGTGAAAGGTGGCAACACCAGGCATCTGTAGAGGGGACAGACAGGCGCCTGAGAGCCCCACGCTGTGTACTGGGCCAACAGCCACTTCTCCAGCTGCTCTGCTTCTTCTATCCCTCCACTCCAAAGGGGGCAGGAGTGGAAGATAAATCTGCAAGAAGGGTGGGAAGCTGAGGGCCCCCGTATGGGGTCAATAGCTGTCTGCCCAGCAGGTACCCTGCCGCCCCGAGCTGCCGAGTTGCAGGAGGGTGCGGGATATAAATGCTATGTAAATAAAATAAATAAATAAATAAAATGCTACGTCCTCTCCTCTGACACCAGGGGGAAGGAATGCAAGGAGCAGGGCTTCAGCACATACCTCCCAACAGTCCTGCCTTATGTGGGATGCCCTGCTTCTGGAGGGGGCAGCTGCCCAACCGCTCATGTGCCACCAGGGCGCTGGGGTACCTGCATGCGGCCACGGTTGGAAATGCAGGGAGGTTTTCTGGCGTGTTTGTCTGACACACCTGTCCACTCTCAAGCAGGGTCCTCCCAGGGGTAGAGACCTGGAATGACTCCACAGCCCTGGGATGTCAAATTGGGGAGGAAGAGTGCCACCACACCCCCAGCAGCTCCATGAGGGACTGATCCAGGAGGCATGGTGCCATGCCCCTTGCACACTCTCACGCCCTATGGGCTTCAGATGAAACTGTCAGAAAACCTCCTTACTTAAGTTGCCCAGAGGGGGAGCTTCTTGCTAACCCTGGCAGCCAGGGACAGGCTTATGCCCTGAAGCAGGAGGGTTAATATCCCTTATAAATTTTAATTCCAGCTCGTGTAACCACAGCTATTATTATTCATATAAATGTCTAATAAAGAGGAGATTGTGGAGCAGCTGGAGCTGTGCTGTGAAAGGCAAATGATGTTAATAATGTTTTTATTGAGGACTCTGAACTGAGTTCAGGTCTTTTCATCCTCATCCATCACAGAAATGAGACGAGATGTACAATGCAGCCATGAATACATTAAAATGCCTGGTTTGGCTGGAGGCTGTGCTTCAACTCCCCAGGGAGGGAGAGGGACTGGATCTTTCCCTAATCATCTCTCTCCCCCCCCCCCCTTTCATTTAACTATTTCAACAAAGTGTGAGCATCAGCTGAAATGAGACTTTGGCTGCAATTTTGAAATCATTTCCACCGGAGTATTGCCTCAACACCCCCGGCATCCTCCCTCCTGGGTCCAGTCTAGACTAAATTTTAACTAATTTATCTAACAACTGAAACATCTAACGTGTGTGGTCCAATGTCCCTCAGTACTGCATAACTTTTAACTGCTGCTAGGTCACTCTCACTCCAGCCACCCGGCTGGTCAGGGAGGTAAGGACCTCTTGTGACCGAAGTAGGAGGCAGGCGGCGGTCACCACGGGGCTTCCCCTAACCTCCGGTGTATAGCTCGCCCCTCCCTTATGGGCCTTGGTTGGAAGCTGGCTGCCCCTGCTCTAGCTTCGCCCGTGGCCCCATCTCGTAAGGAGATGACTTAATGAACCGCTAAATCTACTGAAACCTGTTAATTATTAAACACCTGGACTCCTGCCACAGTAAACTGCCAGCGTATGCTTGACTAGTTTTAGCCCCACACCCCGAACTCATAGAAACTGCAGCAGCTTTTCTTTTATGGCTCTCAGATACATCCATCATCAGAGAGGTGCACTCCGTCTGCCCTGTACAATTCGGGCTGCGAAAAGTGAATCCCTTTTTGGACAATGATGTCCCCGCCATGAGTGAGGGTCCCATGGAGGCCCCTTGGAGGCCCTTGGAGGCCTCATGGATCAGCGGCATCTGCTGTTCCCACCTCATGCCGCTTCTGGCCTTCCAGATAACTTCGGCCCTGTCGCTGAGGCCCAGCTGGAAGCCTCAATGGGTGCAACCTGCGGCTTTGTCTGCTCAGTACACAGTGCTGTGGTCTGCTATCCAGATCAGCTTGCGCTTGCCTTCCGCTTCTGGTCCTGTAGATAAAACAGATTGTGGTTAATACAGGCAGGCCTAGGGTGCTAAGCTACGCACGTATGATCTGAATACACCTGTTCTCCATCTCCCTATCTGCCAGATTTTGTTATCTGACAGCCCAATGGCCGACGTGTAGCTCGCGGCACCTATGTGGAAGGAGTGGAAACCATAATGGTGGGCTGACTGGTGTATTTTTCGCAGTGCTCGGTAAAGAACGACTGAAAATTGGTGATGGGTCAAGGGTGCACCATCTTTGTGTATAAGAAAGGGGCCAGGAAAGTTGGGACGGAAGGTCGTGTATTGATGTGGTGCTTCTATTGGGCACAGCTCGGGGAACTCGCATGGTGGAGCGTTATGGTATGGCCCCAAGACCTCTGATCATTTTTTTAACTGCGAAGGATATGGAGGGACTGGTCCTGAATTGCGATGTCACTCCCTCTTACTGCTCTGACCGCCGGGTCCCATTTGGAAGCTGCCTTCAGTTCGCTGACTCGGAAGGCTCCGAAGAAGGCCAACTTGAAAGCTGCGCCAAAAGGTTGGCTTCAAAAACATTGAAACAAATCTGGGGAAGGGAGGATGTTAATGCTAAGAGTATCTCTGGGATGATGGGCAACCTGCTATCAGCCCTGGGGCCTCACTGGTGCACCCAGGCTTCAATCAATTTACCGGAAAAGAAACCTTGGTCTGGGGGTGTGTGGCCTGCCAGCTTGCTGATGAAGGAGACTGCTGCTAGTTTGCCCACTATAGTGGCTGGTACGAGGCCACTCGGATGCAGTGACATGGCGAACTGCAGCACTTGTGGCTCCGGTATGGGGAAACCCATGTCCCAACCTTTGGACGCTCTGAATTGCTGAAACTGGGAGAATGCCCGGAGGTATGCCTCCCTGGTGCTTGCTTGGTGATAATGAACCCTGCACCACCTAATACAGCTCTACTGTCCAATACTCCACATGTGGGGTGGTATGACCTTGGACTCGTCGCTGGCTTCTGGTGCCAGTTGTCGGAAGCAGCCCATCTGGCAGTGGGAGAGTGCATCAGCTATGCCGTTGTTTACTCCCGGGACATGCTTAGATGTAAACAAAATGTTGTTATTTAGGCACTGCAGCATGAAAGCCCTGACCAGCCCCATTACTCTCGTGGACTTGGAAGACGAGTTGTTGAGGACATAGACCACAGCTAGGTTGTCGCACCAGAACAGGACAATTCTGTTGGCGAATTCCCTGGGCCACAAGTGGACCGCAAGCATGATAGGGAAGAGCTTGAGGAAGGTGAGATCCCAGATTGCTCCCAACTCCACCCATGTGGGAGGCCATGGGGCAGCGCACCACCTACCCTGAAAGTACAGTCCAAAGCCCAGGGACCCAGCTGTGTCGAACTGAACCTGTAGTTCAGTCTCCAAAAGCAATTTTTGCCTCCAAAGGCTCACCCCATTGAAGTTGGACAAGAAATGGCTCCAAATTAAAAGATCTTCTCTCATTTCCGCCATTACCCATATATGGTAGTGGGGGAGGTTGCCTGGGACTGTAGCGTAGAGACGGGCTAGGAATTCCCGGTCTGGAGTCACCACTCGGCAGGTAAAGTTCAGGCTGCCCACTAGGCCCTGCAGTTGGTGCATTGTGACTTTGGCATGTGTGAGGAATTGCCGCATCGCCCCGAGTAGGGGGACTCATTTGTCCTGGGGGAGGCATGACCGTATCTAGTTCTATCCCCAAGAAGGTCAGCACGGTGACCTCCTTGCCTTTTCTGGGGCAAGGGGGACTCCGAGCTTGCGAGCTATGGAGTGGAAAGTGTGGAAGTAGCCTGTCATGCTCCCCCATGCCCGCCCTGCCCCAAAACAGGAAGTCATCGATATAATGGATGACGTACTGTGACTGCGCTCGGTGGTGGACCAACCAGTTGAGAAGCAAGCTAAAATGTTCAAAGGCCAAACAGGATATGGAACACCCCATTGGCATGGCTTTGTCAAAGTAAAAGCCTCCTTGGAACTGGAAACCTAGTAGCTTGAAATCATCTGGGTGGACCGGGAGGAGACGGAAGGCAGACTTAATGTCGCACTTTGCTAGGAGCGCTCCTGGGCTGCAGGCTTTGGCCATTTGGACAGCCGCATTGAACAATGCATAGCAAATGGAACAGAGTTCCTCAGGATGGCGTTGTTGACCGACTCCTCCCTGTGGTAGGAGATATGGTGAACGATCCGGTACTCCCCCAGGGTCTTTTTCGGTACTATCCCCAGTGGCGAAACGTGCAGCGAGACCATGGGTGGAGAGTCTCAAACGGGCCAGTGACTCTGGGTGAAAACAGACATGACGCTAACCACCCTTTAACTACCCTTGGTGACTATTTATGCATGTTGCAGGACTGCAGAGGACACCAATACAGCCCTGCAACATGCATAAATAACCACCAAGGGTGGTTAAAGGGTGGTTAGCGTCATGTCTGTTTTCACCCTCTGTCTTCCGCTATTTCCTTTTGGAGCTTGGTGTGCACCAAGTCCTCCTTACCCCCAATGGATTTAAGGTTCTGTTTCCATTTTTGAGGCTTTATCTGGTCTGAGGGGATCCTGAAGCCCTCTCTAAAGCCTTCCACCATGTACTGCACCTCCCCCTGCATAGGGCAGTCGCATTAGGCTCTATCTAAGGCCCTATGTTGTACTGGGGTTGGGGCCCTTGCCCCCTCTGGGGTATCTGGTTGGTGGCTTGTGTCTGGGTTGGGACCTGACCTTGTTGCAGTGGCAGGCTGCGTGATTGCCAGGGCAGTGGTAATAGGCATGCCAGAAATGGCAGGGGGAGCGGGCGCAGCTCCCCACCCCATTATATTCCCAACATGTCGCCCCTTTGGTGGGGGGGCTGCATCCGTCCGACTGAAAGGTGTCATTCATGGGCGCCATCCAGCCTCTGACCAGGGTATGGCTGCTGTCGGTGCATGGAACATTAGTCACATTACTCATGCACTCAAGCCATAGGTCCTGGGCATACCTGTCCCACCGTAGCCCAAGAGTTATGGAGGCCCATTTACGGAAAGCCTCATCATAACACAGCCAGGCCCCGGGACTTCCTGCATCGATTTGGGGTCCAGGATGGGGTCACTGAAGAGGAGGGAGAACACATCGACGTATTCTAGGGATGTGCGAACGCGGTTCGGATGTTCGGAGTTTGGACCAAACTCGTCCATGCAGACGACCGAACCGAACGTCTGAACTGAACCTGAACCGACTGAACCAAACTCGATCCGAACTCGAAACGACCAAACAGTTTGGTCGCATTTGGGTGAGTTCGGGCAGGAAAAACATGAATGGAAGCCCCATTTGGGTGGGAAAAAAGTGACTGGAAGGCCCAGGGAGGGGGAGGAAGCTGAGGAGCAGACTTCCTGGCACCAGGGGTGGAGAGGCTTGGAGTAGCAGCCAGCCTGCCTAATCACCATCCCTTTTCTCCTCAGACCACTGGCTTGGCAGTCTGCGATTGGACATGGGGGAATGTGGGACTAGGCTGCACAGAGCCAATGGGGCTTGTGGTAAGGCAGGCGCAGCAAGTAACAAAAGTGATTGCCCTCCCCCATTCCAATACTTTCTAAGCTAGTCACTGTTCCTGTCAGCAGGCATTTTCAGAAGTCTCTCTCTCCTAGCAGTTTGTGTTCCTCCCAATCCATTGCCATCCTCCTCCTATTTCATCCATTCCACACTTTTACATCCCTAGTATCATTTTATTTAGATTCAATTAGATAGATTTAGGAGTTATTTTTATTTTTTACCCATCCCTCTGTTCTTTCTCCCTACCCTCCATTGAATCCTCCCCTTCCTCCCACTATATATTCCATCCCTGATTCCCTTCCCCTGTTTTTGGATTTATTTAGAGTAGCATTAGATTGATTTAGCTTTCATTCCAGTTTTTTACCCCTCCCTGTGCTGTTTGTTGTGAGCTGTCTGTATTCCACTCCCCCCACCATCCCAGTGTATAGATAGATAGATAGATAGATAGATAGATGTAGGAGTTAGCTTAGTTACAGAGATAGATAGAGATAGTGTGTAATGATTCAGTTTTATAGTGTGTTTGTAGGACTAGGCCTTTGTAGTTATTATATAGTCCATTTAGTTCCATAGGTTTTAGAATATTTAATAGCAATTAGACTTAGTGTAAATATATATATAATATTAGATTAAAAAAATTGAATTAAAAATATATAAAATCTTTGTGTGTATTCTTTGGGTTGGAAGACATGGAGAAAGGAAGTAGGAGAGACCGGTCTGCTGCCCGTAAGGCGGGCAATGGGGCACGTGGCAGAGGTGGTAGGGGTCGTGCCAGTGGAGTGGCAGCATGCAGCAGCCAGAGCGCATCACCATGCTCCAAACTCCACAGGCCTAATTTTTGGAGACATGATGTTCCTCCAGGGCCACCAATGTCCCCTATTATTGATGTGATCCCCAGCAGTCCTCCTGGGGGGCTGTCTGCAAGTTGAGACACTGCTGGCACATCTTGGGGCTAATATGCTACATGTGCTGCTGCTGTTAGGTAGGGATCTGACAAGCTGCATACATACAATGAGATTCTTCTACCTGCCAGAAGCAGCACAGAGGGGTAAAAGATTGGACAGGTCAAACTCAGCTGGTAACAGATTTTATAATAATATATTTTATAACAACTTTTTAAAAAACAAACATTAACAATATAACAAACTTAAGTGTCTCAGGGCCAAACGATACCGATACCAAAAATAAAATCTTTGAAATCAGTATCCATATCGATATCGGTATCGATATTGATACAGATTTTCCGAATGTTCGACCGAACCGAACTCTACCAAACCGAATGACTGAACCCGAACTCGGTTCCTGAACCGAATGACCGAACGGCCGAACCTCCAAACTGCGTTCTGTTTGCACATCCCTAACATATTCTCCCTTCCATATCTTGGCCCTGGTGGCCTGCATCAGGTGGGCCCCGATTGGAGCGTTCACTTCTGCATATCCACCAGCTAACGGGGGGATCTCCTGAACCCTCGGGTAGACCAGCTGGCCTAGAGTGGCATGGTGCCCTGGTTGTGCCCACACTTGGGCTACCTGCCTCCCGTACCCCCCATGTGGTCGCACCTTGTGGCAACTGTCTGTGAGTGCACCCCCTTGTGGGCTGGAGGGCGACTTATCAGGCCACGGCACCCATGATCCAACCCAACCCATCTTCTGTTGTGAGGGTGGCTTGGGCGGGCCGCTCTGGCCGCCGCTGTCATGCTCCCATTCCTGCGGGTGAGTGTCATAGCAGAACCTACCTGGGCTCGGTCCCGGGAACTCATGTTGGTGCTGGGGACTGGGCAAGCGGGACGCTGATGACTCAGGTTCTGCTACCGTGCGCTGGTGCCTCCCTTGGGTGCGAATGCCTATCTGCCATTGCTTACACGGTCGCCACAAGTGACTCCATCCTCCTGGCGAAGTCCTGTAGCTGTTTGAGTATTGCCCATGATGGATCGCTCCGCGGGCATCGCCTGGGTGGTATCTCTTCACTTTGGCTGTCAGGGGACAAATCACACTGCCCTCCTTGCCACGGCAGGGAGGGGATACCTGGTGGGGTCGCCTGCCTGTGGTGTGTGGGGTCCCTTCATCACCTGGTTGCTGGGGGGGGCTTGCATCCCGCTGTGACAATGGAGGCAGTGGCGGATCATCCCTGTATCGTACGGGGGGCCTCAAGAGTCGGTCCGCCAGCCTGGGAGTTGGGAGGGGCTCCTCCTGTTGTTGGGGGGATCACCCTTCACCCGCTCTAGGGGGGTCCAGAGACCCTCCCCTGTTAGTGGTCAGATCCCCTCCCGGGAGGGGGGGGAGAAGCAGTGGTGTGACCTCCCTGCTTCCCCTGGGGCAGGTATCAGGTTATGTGGCCTCCCTACTTCCCCTGTTGCAGGTGGCAGACTGGTCAGCAAGGGGGCGGTCCTGAGAAGGCTGGCAGCCTGCCAAGTCCCTCACTACTGCCCGGGTCTTAAGCCACTCTTGTTGGGGAGAGAGGGGGGGAGGGGTGACAGATCTGGTGCATCCCGTTTACTGCAGCGGCTCTCCGCCGTGCTGCGCCATGGAGGAGCTAGCGCTCCCCTATGCTTTGCTCTCTGTCGAATTTGTGTGGAGAGGGGGTGGGGCACTCTGCCCGCGGTGCCGCTACCATGGTAGAAGTTGGAGCTGCAGCTCCTGCTTCCTCCTGCTTCACAGTCTTCAGTGCAACTGGCATCTTTCCAGCTGTGCCCTAAGATGGCGCCCTCAAAGTCATGCCTCGCGAAACTTGTTTTTTTGCGCTGCTAATGCCGTGGTGCTGCCCGCAGCTCAACACCTGCCTCCTTCCTGAGGGGGTGAGGCAAACCCTATTCCCTCGTACCCCCCCTCCGAGGTAAGGAGGGGGGGAACGGCGAGTCTCGATGACATTAGTGGGACTACTCTGGAGTAAGAGATGTCAGAATTGCAGCCAGCATACCAGTATAAGAACCTAGCTCACTAGTTTGATACTTTGGCCTACATTTTCTAAAGTGGCTAGGGACTCTGGGTGTTGGATTTGAGATAGCAACAGGGCCTGGCTTCAGAAAGCGTTCAACATCAGCTATCTAAAAATCAGACTCCTTTAAGATCTACCACATTTGGCCAGTTTTATCAGCAGCAGAGTCTCCAAGGATCCCTCAGAATCATACCTGATTGCAAAAAAGGCAGCTGGGGGGTTGGCTGAGGTGGCAGCATCACTTTGTAAGGCTCCTGAGGACCGGCTTCAGTGGAGGAGTAGCATTTAGGGAGTTGGCCTCTGTAACAAATGTGGTGTACTTCTATTGGCTCAATTTAGTCAAATTAAATTTGGATCAGGAGGCCTGAAATCCTGTTTAGAGGGCAGGATGGATGCATGGTCCAGTCCTGGGCCAACTAATTTAATTTGGTTCACCCAATTATTTAAGTTGAGCCCTCCTGCTCTATACCCTTATGCTGAGTACAATAATGCTAAGTACAAACAGATTTTAACGTGACAAAGCTGGAAAACTAAAAGTGTAAGTAGTGGGCATGATGTGATCTTGCCTTTAGTTTACTCTGCTCTCTTCTAATAATTTATAAACTGAAATGAGATACACCTAGCACATTATTATACTGTTTAACTCACACCAAAATACAGATACATTTCACACAATCCTCCAATCTAGCTTACTGCTGGCAGCCTTCCCACCTGCCCCCCCCCCCAAAAAAAGAAGCCCAGGAAGATTAGAATTTGAAATAAACAACATAGGATTTTTTAAAATATAATTTTCCAGAAAATATTTCCCCAGAAAATTAACAACTCTGACTTCAGGTGGGATGAAGACCAGGGAGAGTTGGAGGGGTCATGTCCCTCCTCTGGGATTGGGGCATAGGGAGCAGTTCTCTCAATTTTTGGTCACTTGTGACTACTAGCTATTGTAAGAATCACGGGGGGTGGGGGGGAGAATTAAGGACAGGTCTGCACTCCTGCTCCCTGATGCTGACATTTGAATTTGCCTGGCAGCTAGGAAGGATGGGGTGGTTCTGCTGCTCCCCTCGCTGCCAGGAAATAAAATGCTTCTGGGTAGCAGACGCTGTCCTGTGTACCAATTTTCATTATTGCAATAACGATAATGAGAATGACAATTTTCATTATCGTTATTGTAATAACGAAAATGACATGCACACCCGGTTGGTGGTGGGGGTAGATTAGGGCTAAGGGGTGGGACTATGTGTTCAAGGAGGCAGAATTGCTTCCCCTCCCTCCACACGCACACTTTGTACATCAAGGGTAAGGGATGTATGACTTTCTACATACAGCACCTTGCCCATGTTCCATGTGTGCTGTCTATTGTTGGTATTCAGACAGAGGGCTTCATGTATTTGCTCTAGTTCCCTCCCATGGTGATCACATGGTTTGGCGGCACTGATCAGACAAGGGAATGGGTGGTAATCATAAAGCAAAATTTATTTATTCATGTCTGAATACTGGGGACACCATTCCAAAATTTTCAAAAGCCTTCTCAATCCACTAGGTTCAAGTACTGGGCAGCTGCCCTCTGGGTCACCTGTTCTATGCCATCTTATCCATATCCTTGCTGCTCATGGCTGAAATCCATCTGCAGAAGTGGCATTCAACAGGAAAGACAGGCCTTGTGCTGGCCTTTGGCATGGGAAGGAATTTCACCCCCTATTAGTAAGGTGGAGGGTTTGAAGAATGTGCAGGGTTCTTTAGTCGCCATATAGTGCTTACCTTTGAAAATCCTGAGAGAAACAGAGAGAATCTGACCCCAGTCATTAAATTCTAGTCAGCAAGTTTATTCTCTTGTTAGTGCAGTAACTATGGAAAGCTAGAGAACAACAAAATATTACTGTGTAGTGGTTAAAAAAATGATAGTGACCTAATTTCCCAAACCTGTCAAAACAGGTAAGTCATGCGGGCAACAGTGAAGGTGGTTTATTTTTAGCCACTCGTGACTTAGCTCATTATGCTATTTTTACCAAGATGCTGAAAGCAACTCAGCACTGGGAACATTAAACCATAATTATCTGATTTAATAAAACATAAATACAGCTCTAATTTTTGCACACTTGCTTTTGTAAAAATGGATGTAGATTTTCAGAGACCACCTAAGAGTCATCACGGGTACCATTATAATGTCACATCTACCTTCTGGATAAAGAGCTGGAGAAAGAATGTCTTCCCCAATTTGTTAACCACTTGGATCCAACTTATTTGTCAACCACACAATTAAAAATAATGGTCCAAATCCTCACTTGATGTACATGGGTGTAACTCCATTGACCGCAAATTACTAACCACTTTGCAGTCTTGGTCTTTGTCCTTCACATTTAATTTTTCATTAACTGCAGTCTCACACAAGACTTTGGATCAGACTCTCAATCCGCATAGGGAAGTCATAAGGTAGAAATGATGACATCAGAGGTATTTTCATGGCAACAACATGACATCACAAACACAGGACTTCTCGGCATTCTTCTCCAGATGGGACAGCAGACATGTGAGAGTGAGAGTCAGGGATAGATAGGGTTGTGCGTTGTGTTCAGATTCCAAGGGAAACTGAATACAGCCAAAAATGACTGTATCCAGTGTTTTGAACTAGAATCAGAAAACTTCACAGTGGTATCCTGATTCTGGAGATAACAGTTTTGGCATGTGGATTTTGAGCTGGCTGTATGCCAAGACCATTATTTCAGATGATGTTTAGGTGGGAAGGAGAACAGTTAGGGGAGGGACAAGTGAGGAGCTAGAGGGGTGGGGGCATGAGTCAGTCCTTGAATGGCATAGTGCCTTCCTTTTATCAATCAAGAGGGGAGGAGAAGAGAAGGAAACTGTCCAGATTGGACACTTTTCTTTTTTTTGGTTATTTTTCTTTGTATAAAGCCAGATGCACTGGACCTGGCCCAAAATTCCTCTCTGCTCTGGCTGGGTGGGCACTGCTTGGATTAGGCTCTTTGAGAGTTAGGGGAGAGAGAATTGACTTGTTCCATTAGAGTGCTGCTTTCTTCTCTTTCCTTCCATTTCATTCACTCATTTTCTGTTGGAAATGCATTCCTTAGTTACATCTCCCCTAAGCACCTCATCCTGTTTGTTTGCTAGAAACAGCAGGAGTAGACAGTCAGATCAGGGAACCCTTCCCCCATCCACTCTGTACTACTCCTGCTAGGACCTGATTGGTTAATCTCTCCTCAGGATGTTTCTTATCTCTTTGTGCCTGAGAGATATTCAGAGAGCTTCTTACTTCCCTCCTTGACCACACCTAGTCTTAGGACTTAGCATAGATGTAGGCCTTTCCTATCCTACATGTATTTCTTAATAAAGCTACTTAATCTTAAGTATGCTTCTTGCCTGCTTACTGATGATTAGCGACTCTCACTCCTCTGTAAACTCTGCATTGGGCAAATCAATGCAATGATCTCACAGTCCTTGCATTCCACCAGGGTTATGGGACCAGACAACCTTAAAGGCAGTGCAGAGTGAGTATGATTGAGTGCTAGCATTAATCTTAAAGGTAGAAGAGAAAAGAAAGTTTTTAGTCTCTGTGACCATGGATTTTGTGCTGAAAATCTCCGTTCCTGAGAAGCTCACTGGAGCTACAAATTATGAAGCTTGGAGCTACAATGCAAAGATGGTACTTGGAGGACTAGGCCTAAAGAAAATGCTGGAGTCCATCAGATCTACGGATGTAGGAGCAGCACAAAAGCTCTGGGATGAGAAAGATGAGAAAGCCATGGCAATCCTCTCAATGTTGGTGAGTCAGCATGTACATGTGCATAATCATGACAAGTTAACTGCAAAGGATATGTGGGAAGCTTTACAGAGATTGTATCAAGGAAAGTCAAATATATCAAAAATACAAATGCTTAAAAGACTTTGCAATATGAGACTGGATGAGAGTGGAGATTTCTCAGCTCATGTTAATGGCCTGCTTGAACTAGCCAGGAGATTGGAAAATCAAAGGCTGAAATTACCAGATGAATTGATAGTGGCATTTCTGCTGAACTCTTTACCACTAACTTTTAAAACAGTCAGTCAGATAATAGAAATGCAGGATAACCTATCTTTGGATGTTGTTATTCAGAAACTTGAGGAATTTAATATGGCTCAAACTAATGCACAGCCAGACATCCCCTCAGAGTTTGCTTGCAAGGCGGCTGGAAATAAGAAGCCTTTTGCAAAAACGCAACGATCTGCAAGAGTTAAACATTGCTTTAATTGTGGGGAAACCACGCATCTTGCATATCAATGCAAAAAGCAAGAAACTGCAGAAAAACCAGTTAAGCAAGTTCCCAGCTTCTCTGCAAAGAACAAAGGAAGCAACGAGGGGGCTTTTAGCTTGATTGAGGAACGAGCTTCTCAGCTTGAAAGCATGGAAGGACAAGAAAATGAGACTGCATCACATGATTTCTTTGTTGATTCTGGAGCAACTAAAAATCTGATGAAGGACAAAGACAGTTTTATTGATCTAGATAGGACTTATAGAACTCCTATACGGTTGGCTAATGGAGAGAAAGTTTATTGCCAAGGAAAAGGAAGGGCTGAACTTCTATGCAATCTGGGAGGTGGAAAGCAAATGAAAGTTTCCATTAAAGAAGCTATACGTCCCAGAATTGGATCATAATTTTATAAGTGTCAAGTATGCTGTACAGAAAGGTTTTGCAATGCATTTTGAAGGGAAATATTGCAGAATTTCAAAGGAAAAGAAGCTTTTTATGCGAGGAAAGCTGGAATCAAATGGGTTGTTTAAAGTGGATTGCTTGCAACATAATGAAAGTGCAAATGCTGCAAGAGATTGGCACAGGAGATTAGACCATCGAGACGCAAATGTGTTGCATGCACTTCCAGACCTAGTTAAGCATTTTAAAATGAACTCATGTGCAACTAAAGATGAGATATATGTTTGCTGTGTAAAGGAAAGGGAGTTAGGCCCTCCCTTCCTCAGAGCAAAGAGGAAGCCACACAGCACCCCCTACAGCTCATTCATAGTGATATCTGTGGTCCTATGAAGACAAAAACAATTGCAGGAAACCAGTATGCATTGACTTTCACAGATGACGTTTCCAAATTCACGTTCACTTACTTAATTAAAGAGAAAAGTCAGGTGCTGGAGAAATTTAAGGAATATGTTGCAAGAGCCAGCAATAAATTTGGAAGCTCAAAACAGATGAAAGATTTTTTGAAGCAAAAAGGAATTGAACACCAGACAACCATCCCTCATACACCAGAACAAAATGGAGTAGCAGAAAGAAAAAATCGCTCTTGAATATAGAGATGGTGAGATGTATGCTTTTGGATACGAATCTGCCAGATAAATACTGGGGGGAAGCAGTAATGACTGCCACATACCTGCAGAACAGGCTCCCAACCATAGATGCAAAAGCAACACCTTATGAACTATGGCATGGGAACAAGCCCAGTGTGGAACACATTAGAGTGTTTGGCTCTAAAGCCTGTGCTTATATCCCAAAGACCAAAAGGGTCAAACTTAACACCAGATGTGAAGAAGGGATACTTTTTGGTTATACACAAGGATGAAAGGGATACAGAATAATGGACACTGACACTGGAAACGTGAAAGTAAGCAGTGTGGTCTATTTTGATGAAAATGAAAAGGGAAGCACTGATCAAATGCCAGACCTAATGAGGCCAAGCTCATCAAGACAGAAAAAGACTGCAGAACTGCAGATAAAAGAGGAAGCTACACTTGATTTGACCATATTCAATCAACCTGAACCAGAAGGGGGCACTAACATTAACACTGATGCTGATACTGAAGCTGAAGCAGAACCAGAAGTGAGACGTTCTGGAAGACACAACAAAGGAGTACCAGCAGCGAGACTCTCCTATGTGGCAAAAGTGGAGGAACTGCAGGAGCCCTCAACATGTCAAGTCATTCAAAAGATGCCAACCAGTGAGGCGCGCAGGTGGAGAGATGCTGCCAAGGAAGAAGTTGAGTCTCTTAATAAAAATAAGACATGGACACTCACAAAGCTACCTGAAAACAAAAGGGCCATTGGATGCAAATGGGTCTTCAAGATCAAGCATAATGCAGAAGGGGAAATCACGTGCCACAAAGCGAGATTAGTGGCCAAGGGATATTCCCAGAAATACGGCGAGGATTTGCTCCAGTAGTAAGGCACACCACAATAAAAACACTCCTCAGCATAGCAGCTGCAAGAAAAATGGAAGTGCAGCACTTAGACATGAAGACTGCATTCCTACATGGTGATATCAAAGAGGACATCTACATGCAGCAGCCGCCAGGATTCAAAGAACCTGGGAAGGAGGAACTTGTGTGCAAACTTCAAAAGAGTATCTATGGCCTAAAGCAAGCAGCGAAAGCCTGGAATGAAAAATTGAATCAATTGCTCCTTAAGGAGGGGTTCATACAGGGAGAAGCTGACCCCTGCCTATACTCAAGGTTCAGAAATAAAAGGAGGACATACATTCTAACTTATGTGGATGATCTGATTGTATGCCATGAAAACAAACGAGATTGTGATGAAATCGTCAGGAATCTGAACAAAGAAATAGAGGTGAAAGACTTGGGAGGTATCACTTACTATCTTGGAATACAAATAGAACGAGAAAAAGATGGAAGTTTCCTTCTCAATCAAAAACAAAAGATAAAGGACATTTTAGAATGCCTAGGCATGACAGAGGCTAATGAAGTGGGGACACCTATGGAAACAAATTTCCTAAGCCAGGAAGGCAACGACGAGCCCCTACCACAGGACAACCAGTACAGAACTGCAATTGGCAAAATGTTGTATGTAGCCACCGTCACAAGGCCAGACATTGCCGCTGCTGTAGGAATACTAAGCAGAAAAGTAAGTGCACCAACCCAAAGGGACTGGATAGCAGTCAAGAGAATAGCACGGTACCTGAAGGGCACAATGCATTTAAACTTAAAACTACCAGCAAGCGAGAACCCCAGATTGATGGGATATATGGATGCGGACTGGGCCGGAGACAAGACTGACTGCAAATCTGTGAGTGGAAATGTATTTCTGTATGGAGGCGGAGCAATCAGTTGGACTAGCCAGAAGCAGTCATTAATTGCCCTTTCATCCACAGAAGCAGAATTTATTTCAGCCACTCAAGCATGTCAAGAGGTAGTGTGGCTACACAGACTAATAAAGGACTTTGGAATAGACGAATCAAAGCCAACTGACATGTATGAGGACAATCAAAGCTGCATTCAGCTTAAGAAAATGGAAAGGACAAAGCCAAAGTCGAAGCACATCGACACCAAGCATCACTATATGCGAGAAGCACAAGAAGAAGGACTTGTCAAAGTGATTTATTGTCTTACAGAGGAAATGATAGCAGATGTGCTGACCAAACCGCTACCCAGAGACAATTTTCAGAGGCTATGAGAAGCATTGGGAATTGTCATCAGTGCACATAAGTGATTCGGTGCATGGGACGATGAAAAGGGGTGTTGGAAATGCATTCCTTAGTTACATCTCCCCTAAGAACCTCATCCTGTTTGTTTGCTAGAAACAGCAGGAGTAGACAGTCAGATCAGGGAACCCTTCCCACAACCACTCTTTTCTACTCCTGCTAGGACCTGATTCATTAATCTCCTCTCCTCAGGATGTTTCTTATCTCTTTGTGCCTGAGAGATATTCAGAGAGCTTCTTACTTCCCTCCTAACCACACCTAGTTTTAGGACTTAGCATAGATGTAGGCCTTTCCTATCCTACATGTATTTCTTAATAAAGCTACTTAATCTTAAGTATGCTTCCTGCCTGCTTACTGATGATTAGCTACTCTCACTCCTCTGTAAACTCTGCATTGGGCAAATCAATGCAATGATCTCACAGTCCTTGCATTCCAACATTTTCTCAAAAAGCTTTAGAAGCTCAGGGTGCTTGTTAGTGTGGCAGTGCCCTGGGGGCATGGCTGCTGCCTTCTTTTTCTCTGAGCTAACACTCAGGGGGACCTGCTGTTGGAGGCCAGATATCATTCTTTTGTTCTGCCGCCTGAATTTTGGGGTTCTTCTCTGATAATTTATTCAAATCTCTACCGCCTGCACCCATACTTTGCCAGCCATGGCCTGTTCATGTGGGGCGGGGAGAGCATACATATTACTTCTTCCTTCTGCTGCCTCTGGTTTGGGTTTTTTTCCCCTGACAATTTATATTAGAACCATCTCTGAGACTGTGATCATATTTGGTTATTTCACATGCACCCACACTGTGCCACCACTGGCCTATCTGCTGAGCTGAAACACTGGGGGTTACTTCTGGATGCCTGCAGTTGGGAGGCGTATATTGCTGCCAGTTGATCTACTCTGTAAAAGTCATTCTACACTGCACCTCATCAGGAGCAGCACGGGACAGTGCATGGAGCAAGTTTCAGCAGACAATAGCAGTAACACTGGTACTGTTGGGGATCACACCATGACCATCCACCACAAGAATGTGGACGTCATCCTCAACCACACTCTATCCATGACAGCCCAGGTGTCGGATGTGGTTCGGAAATGCTTTTTCCAACTACGCAATTTGCGTAAGTTACACCCTTATTTATCCTGGGCTGACCTTGCCACAGCGACCCATGCCCTGGTGACTACAAGGCTTGACTTTTGTAATTCCCTCTTCTGTGGGCTGCTGGCAGTGCTTATCTGTCGCTTGCAGCTTGTTCAGAACACGGCAGCTCGACTGCTAACTGGTTTAGGCAGCCATGATCATATTACGCCTGCCCCGTGTTCTTTGCATTGGCTGTCTGTGGAGCGACGGATTGAGTTTAAGATCGCACTGCTGTTTTTTAGGTTCCTGAACAGTTTAGACCCTGGTTATATTCAAGACTTACTCCTGGAACCTCACACTGATGGGTATCTGCGTTCAGGAACCATCCACTGTTTGTGGGTTCCACCATCGTGCCTGAATTTAGCAGGCCACTGTGCCTTTGCTGTGGTGGGCCCCTCCATGTGGAACTTGCTTCTTCCAGATGTTCATCTCAGTTCCTCCCTCCATACCTTTAAAAAGGACCTAGAAATGTATTTGTTTTCTAGGTGCTTTTAGGATCCACTGGTGATTCCCTCATTGTACTTTGCCCTCCCTTTTTGCCTGCCCCATTTAAAAATTTGTAATGATTGTTTTAAATTTTTCTAAATTGTTTTATATTGTTGTATAGTGTTTATATGGTTTTACCTTTTTTTGTGCAGCGCTCCGAGTACCATGTCAGGTGGGTGTGGGTGTGCTATACAAATACAATTATTTATTATTATTATTAATTATCATGTATCTATCTTAGCAGCATCACAAGTCACAACCTAAGTGAACACTCTTCGGCCACCTGGTGAAGCCTAAAATACTGGAACAGCCAGTACTGGCTTCCAGCAAGTTTCATTTCCCACCTAGACCCAAACCCTCATCTGTTCCACCTGCTGTTACTGATGCTGTCAGTGCCACTATCAGTTGTGCTGCAAGCACCCAGCACAGACTTTCCTGCTCCTTATGCCAGCAGCCACATAACACTGCCACAAGCCCATTAAAGATAACATGTCCCACTGTTACTTATCTGCTGCCTGCATGAGATCTATGATTCTGGAAATGTCTCCCTGTGTCCAATGGGACACTCTCCCTGTGGGCAGTGGCGTAGCAAGGCTGTGGATGCCCACCCCAGGTTCATGGCCCAATTATGCACACACACCCAAGAGCAAGGGGTGGAGTTTCCCTAAGGGGAAGCCAGGGGGCTCCCAACTAGCCTTGGCCACACCCTGAAAAAGTGGTGGTGTTATGCTGACTTCTAGCAAGCCCTACCCTCTGGAGTGACTGCAACGTCACCAGGAAGAGGTGGGTCGCAGTGGGACCAGCACTCCTTCTCTGCCCACTCTCCAAATTTCCTTCTTAGTGGGGCCCTTTGCAAGTGGTCCAAGTTCTGCTAGAACATTTTCAGAGTGAGTGGGGGCAGAGTGTTGATCCTGTTCCCTCCCCTGCCCAGTGCCCACTCTGAAAGTTTCCAGCAGTGTTCAAGCCACTTGCAAAAGGTCCCCCTAGAGTAGGGTTGCTATACTGCCCCTTTAATCCAGGATGCTTATGAAAAATACATGGTGCAGGGCTGTATTTTTCATAAGCATCCTGGATTAAAGGGATGGTATGGCAACCCTACCCTACAGTCCAGGGCTCGGACTCAAATGAGCTCCTTCACTCCACAGTAACTGTACCTCTGCCTGTGGGTGTCTACACATTAAGTGCCTTCCCTGTCTCCCCTCCCCCTGTCTTTAGATTGTTAGCTCTCGGCCAGGGACCATGTCTACCTTGTTTTTTGTAAAGCGCCAGGTACATCGCTGGTGCTATATAAATGCTTATAATAATAATAATAATAATAATAAATAACCATGGAGGACTCAATCCTGCGGTACTAACTGTGATGTCGTCCCACGGTGGAGCAGGTTGATCAAATATCCATGCTGCTCTGTGTTTATGCTTTCACCCTCTGGACTCTGCCCACCAGGGAGGGGGGGTCCTTCAGGTTGCAGCATAAACAGGTGAGCAATCCCTTGGTGTCCTGTGAACGGCTGTGAATCCTTTGGATGGAACTCCCTGTAAGTCAGCTTTGCTCCCAGTGCCATCTACAGAAAACCTGTGTGGCTGGTCATCGAAAATATATTTTTAAACATTTTAGTTCATCCTTTCTAAATTGGTATCAGACTTATCAGTGCTTCTAAAAACATTGTTTCCCCTTCCCTATAAATCTCTCAAACTGGCTTAGCCACACTGGAATCCTATGCCAAAAACACCATAAAAAGATATAAGCACAAATACAAATACAGTGGCTCTTTTTACACAGATGCTAAATCTGAAATAATGTCTCTCAGCCTGGGTTTACATGTCTGTGTAAAAACCTAATTCTAGTTTAAAATATCCAGGTTAAGGTTGAACCAGGATTATTTAATCCTAATTTTCAAGGATTTATTTCACCTGGGATCAAATAAACCCTGGTTAACATCCATGTAAATTGTAAATCCAAATTGCGCAAAGAGATTAGTAGTCAGTACAAATATCCTCTCTACCCAGGAATGTCTCTGTGGTCGTCAGTGTTTTCTGGGGCACTGGCCGCCAGGAAATCAGCATTTTGAGTTCCCCCAAACCTGGTGCATAGACTAGCCATAGGATCATTCAACAATATCTCTATATGGGAACAAAAATCATAGTGGAAGAAGGCAGTGGAATTCAGCAGTGAAGCACCATGGGATTTTTCAGTCATCCATGTTAGTCTAAACCCATATTAACCATGAACACTGCGATCCCAGATCAATGATTATTCTGAGTTGTAAATGTCCATGAAAACAGGAACTCGGGATTAAGAAGCCATGATTTTAAATATGGGTTAGGGGATGGCCTCAGCGTGTGAAACTAAAAAACTAAATAGGTCTTGGGACTGTGACCAGAATTAATTAAATGAGGTGTTTGGGAACTTAATTATACATTCTAGCTAAGATTTGGCTGATTGTTTTGGTTCCCTTTGATCATCATCACAAGTTGAAGATCATTTTAATCACCATGGATGCACAGAATCCATCACCAATAAGTTGTATGTGTCTTGTGTGTATGAAGCCAGCCCTCTTTTGATGAGCTGTGAAATGAAAGATGAACTGTTGTAATGAAAACATTGCCTCTCCATGATCCTCTTTAGATAATATTCAGTTGGCTTCCCCCTGTCCTCTCTAACAATGTAGTGTAATGCTTGCTGGAGAACTTTAGGTCATCCCAGAGTAAGAAGACTCAGGACTAGATTCCCTGCTTTGCTGAGGATGTAGAGATGGGGAACCAGAGAAGCAAATAGACCTCCTTGATCCTCTGTGCAGCCTCAGGTAGCTAGAACAGTCACTAGGTTGTTCTAATCACTAGTGGTGGGACCCTGGGCCCATTACCGGCTACCGGATTTACCGGTTACCGGTTCTGCGAAAACCGGATTCCCGGATTAAATCCGGTATGCCGGTACCGGATTTATTTCATTGGTTTCAATGGGGCGCTGTGTCCCCATTGAAACCAATGAAATAAATTAATTCCCTCCCCCTCCCNCCCCACCCACCCTGCCCAGCCTGGATTTTTGTTTTAAAAAAGAGTAAGACCCAGAGGCGAGCCCACCGCCCCCCAGCACCAGCGGCCGTGGCGTCCCCGCAGCCGCCAGTAAGTATGACCCGATCCCTGGGGTGGTGGGGGTGTTTAACACCCCCACCCCCCCAGGGATCACCCCTACTAACGTTCAGTGCGCTTATAATCACCTAGGACAATGACGTTCAAAGGGCTATTCTGGAGCAGAGAAATGGAGCTAGATCGCTGACCCTTCAGGACTGGAATGGAGTCTACAGGACTTAATTAATTAATTAATTATAAATGTTTCTACCCTGCCCCTCTTGCTCAAGGCGATTTGGGGTGGCTCACAACCAAATTAAACAATATATAAATACAATAAAAATAAATACAAGAATAAAACCACAATAATAATGGTAACAGCATAAAACACAGTATCCGTGCACAGAAAAACTCCCTTAACCCATCTGACCCTCCCGGACCCTGCCAAATGCCTGGTGGAAGAGCCAGGTCTTACAGCTTCGTTGGAAAGTGAGGAGATTTGGGATGAGATGAACCTCCATTTAAAGGTGCGGAGGGAGGGGACGAGGCGGATGTGGGCAGGGAGAGAGTTCTGGGCACGAGGGGCAGAAAGGGAGAATGGACAATCTGCACTGGCTCCCTATAGTCTTCTGGGCACAATTCAAGGTGTTGGTTTTGAATTTTAAAGCCCTAAATGGCCTGGGCCCCTCTTATCTAAGAGACCGCCTTTCCACTGCAGCCCCTGTGGTCGGCTGGGAGCGCTCTCTTACGGGGAGGTACAACCAGCCAATCTTGTCTGTACAAGAAGACCCGACAGGGAAGCATTCTTGGTTGCTGCCCCGGTATTTTGGAACTCCCTTCCCCTGGAGGTCCATCAGTGCCTGAGTCTGGTCATATTCCGGAGGCAGTGTAAAACTTTTGTTTTTGGTAAGGCATTTCATTTAGCAGGCAGGGTTAGGAGGTGTGGGGGTTAGGGATGAGGGTGGGTATTTCATTTAATGAAATTTTTAAAGAGATTTTTATTGTATTTTCTATTAATGCCTCCCTGAGCCTTAGGGGCAGTGTGGGATAGAAGTTTAAATAAATGGTACACTACGCACCCCTGATTGGTCTCCCTGAAAACAGGGAACCGATTAGAGTGTTGCACACAACTGGAAAGAGGCTTCCCTGCTCTCCTCCCCGTTCAGATAATTTAGAGAGCTCAGCTCTCTGCAGAATGCAGGTGGAAGCAGGGAGCAGCCACCGGGCCAGAGGCCAGCAACCTGGGGTTGAGGTAAGTCAGTTGATATCCTGGGGCATCCCGGGATGCTCCATTTTTTTTTTTTTTTAATGTCTTCATTTTGCGAGAAATTGCAAGATCTCACACTAGGATTGAGATTCTGGGAAGATCTTGGTCCTGGTGTTCCATCTTGCAAGAATTTCAAAAATTCTTGTTTCAGTCCTACTGCAGCCTGCCCTTTCTGTTTAAGTTGCAGCCACCATCATCCATGCCTTCATAGCCTCAATGGTAGACTTGCAATGTGCTCTGTGTGGGACTGCCCTTGAGGACTGTTCAGAAGCAGCAGTTGGTGTAGAATGTGGTGGCCCAACTTCTTTTAGGGGTGGGCCATCCGGAGTATGTTACAACTGTGTCTCAGAGTCTTCAGTGACTTCCAATAGCTTTCCAGGAGCAATTCATAGTGCTGATTTTGACCTTTAAAGCCCTATATGACCTTATCTAAAAGACTGTCTTCTATGCTCCATCACGATCCCTGTAGTCAGTCGGGAGTGTCCTCTTGCAGATAAAATCTGCTCATCAGGTTCATACGATGAGGGCACATGGGGAGGCATTCTTTGTTGCTGTCCCCCATGCTGTGGAACTCTCTTCCCTGGGAGGTTCGTCAAAGCCCGACCCTGGGCATTTTCCAGAGGCAATGTAAGACTTTTCTTTTTAGCCACACACTTGGCAGGCAGGAATATGGTTTCGGGTGGTGGTTTTTAGGGGATTTTTATGTTTCGAGGCAGTTCTATTTTTATATCATTTTAATGATATAACCCGCTCTGAGCCTTAGGGAGAGGATGGGCTATAGTTCAAATAAATAAATAAATACTGTATACAAATAAATATTGTGTAAAAATCGTGTATAATTGTAGCTGGAGACTTTCCTCTACTCCTCAATCCCAACAGCTCACAGGCACTCACCCTACTTTAGGGCTTTGGGAAAGTGACCTAGGAACTGGCGGTGACAGCAACAGCCTTAGATAGGGGACCGTCCCAGAGGAATCAAATATCAGAGTTTAATTTTGGTACCTTCTTGGAATAGTCCCTGGCAGTTACATTTCTCCATCAGCTAGGAACTCTGCCAACTTGGGAGATCGTTGTCGCCATTCTAGGCATATTGTCTGAAGTGAGGGAGAATTCCCACTAGCAGAGGGACTTCCTCCTACTCATTAGTAAAAATAAAGGAAACCAAAGGGGAAAGTCAAGGTTCTATGAAACATGCTATTTTCTTAAAGACACAGAAATTAAGCTATAATTGCTACTATTATACTATCACTTATGTTTTCCATTTGCATATTGTAATATTAATGTGCTGCAGGTGTCTATGGCATATGCATTTGTGATATTACAGTAGTATACAAACCAAGAATGGGGGCCTCGTTGAGATAGATGCTGTACAAACACACTATAAGAGAGAGAGATATTCTGCCGCAATTTAAAGAAGTCCCGGGGATTTGCTGCACCCCTCCCAGCAGGAGAACGAAATGGCGCCACTATAGGGGGAGCCTGTTAGAAGGCTCCCTCTATGTTGTTATAGGGTTGCTAGGCTACCCTCCTCAGTGGCGCGAAGGTGTCACATGGGGCGGGGAAGCCCACCCTTGTTAGGAGAGGCGGACTTCCTGACGCCGAAGGAGTGGATCAGTCGGGATTCAGGAATCGAGCAGTCAGCCCACCCACCTCCCCTATTCCACTGCGGGTTATTTTGGTTGCCACTATGGAGCCAAGGAGGAATTTTGAATGAATATCTCATGGACGAATGGGCCATTTTTTTTTTCCCCTCCTTAACAGTGGGGAATAGGTTAAATAGGTTGATTATTCAATTCGGATTAGGACAATTTATGTTTGGAGTACTTGTATTCGCTGATAAATAGGGTAATGTGGTTGAATAAGGGTAACTGGTGGAATTCAGTTTTATTCCAGCATACAAAGCATGGGTAACCATCTGTCGCACTCAGCAGGGGTCCAGTATGTGAAAGTACATAAATAGGTAAGGCATAGGTAAGTTGAAGTCATCTCCTTAAGAGATGGGGATGGGATACACAGATAATGTTGGGTGCAGCATGCCTGGGCTCACGTCCCGGGGAGTTTGCGGTAGCTGGGGGAGCAAGGATGGGCACAGTCCTCGACCTCGCTACTGTTTTAACTCCTTGCTTGGTATGGGGTGGGGTGGGGTGGCACACCTCCCCCTCCCCCGTTCGGCCACGACTAGGATCTGTCGAGGGGGTCGTTTAAGTTATGTTAATGGGAGCTGACACTGGAAGGCACATCCAGGTCAGCCCAAGTTAATAAAAAGTTGAATTAGCTAGCATACTGGACCCAGATTGCTCTGGCAATTACCCACCGGCCTCAAGTTATTATGGAATAAAGAGTGCGGCCTGTTTTAAAACCAGTGTTTGATTGTGGAGGATGCGTTGGCAAGTGCATATAATTTCAGTAGACAAGTGGGGAAGTGTGAGAAGGAAAGAGGCACAGAGAAGGGAAGTGACTTGGCCAAAGCAAGACAGCAGGTCAGGGGCAGTGAACCTGGGTCTCCAAGGAAAAGCATCCAGTCTCAGTTCAGTGCCCTGCACAACAGTACACACTGCCTCCCAAATGATTTCCTGGCTTTGACATTTTTCTCATATAGAATTCGGATTCTGATTGCTGTTTAACTTTTCATGGCAATGTTACCAGAATATTTGATGAGCTCTGCTGTCAGGTAAGATAGACAGACACCAATACTCCCAGAGTGATAGGGGGCATTAGACCAACAATAGGAGGTTTTCCTTAGCTTTGGATGTCAAAATATACAGTGTTTCTATTTTAGTCATGGAAAATTGAATCCAGTATCACGGAAACACTCATGTGTGAAAGGCAAAGATTCCTTTGCTAGCCTTGGGTTTCATTATGACCCATCTGAAGAATATTATCATAATGTAGTCATTTCACAAAGCAGCTTGTAAGAAAACCAGAGATCTGCATTTTAGGTCCTTTTCAAATGGGCCATGGTGAGGGGGATGAGCGTGCGCCATGGTGTGTGTGTGGTGCGTGGGCAGCAGTCACACAGACACACACCCACCTCCACTGATCTCCATGCATGGAGCCAGCCCCATTTTGGCTGATGGCTCTGTGTGTGGGCGATGGGTGGAGCGTGGGAGCACGTACGCATGCACCCCCACCCACTGCGGCAGTCACATGGGACTCCCCCATGCATGCACACGCAGGCACCCACATGTGCGTTGTGCGGAGGCATCTCGTATGAAAAGGGCCTTAGTTCCAGCTATGACCTCTCTTATTTTGCTTAATTTAATCAAGCAAAAAGACCCGACCCCTCTACTTCCCAGATACCATAGTATCTCAACAACAATCTTTTGCGAGAAACAGGTACTCCTTTTCACCATTTCTCAGTCATTCCTCTAGCTATTGCCACCCACACAAAGGGTTTTGTAGTCACTGTAGATAATTCACTGAAAACATCAGCTCAGTGTGCAACAGTGGTCAAAAAAGTACATGTTCAAATTATTGGAAGAGGGATAAAAAAATAAAACAAGGCCAACTGAAGTTGGAGGAAAAGCTCCAATGAACTTGGGATCAGTCCCCCTCAATCCTGCAGGGAAGTGTAGGATTGAAGTTGTGGCATCACAGGTTTTACCACAGCAATAAGATGGCATCACAAACTATTTAAGGACTTTTCTGCATTCTCCACTAGATGGGAAAGCAGGCACGGGATGTCACTACATCCATCCATTGTTCACATACATCTTGAATACCGTGTGCAGTTCTGGTGGCCCCATCTCAAAAAGGATATAGCAGTACTGGAAAGGCACAGAGAAAGACAACTAAAATTATCAGGGATATGGAATAGCATTCATACACTAAGGCACCATCCAACAACTTACTCTGGAGTAGTTCCATTGAAGCTCTCTGGGACTACTCCAGAGTAAGTGATTGGTGGATCGCGGCCTAAAATGATAAGAACTCTTCATCTTAGAAAGGAGATTATTGAGGAAGATATGACAGAGATATATGAGATCAGGGACTAAGTGCTATGCCCATTGAAAAGTCCCACAGATATTACAAGCTTTCAGACATCACAAATGCTGTGTGGAAACTAGTACCACAGGGTGCTTTCTGTGGGCAAAACCACGACATTCTAAAGCAGCACCTTTCATTTAAGATTATCCCACAACCCTCCCAAGAGGAAGGGATTCAGATGAAATGCTAAATTCAAATGAAACAGACTCCCTCAAACACAGAATAGTTTAGGGAGGGAAGGGACTTCAAGGGTCATCTAATCTAGCCCCCTTTTACTATGGCAGGGATATCAATGAGGGTGGCCTGAATAAGTATAGAGAGGCTCAAACCTTAAGCTGGCTTTGTGAGGGAGAGGTCGGTGTGGATAACAAAGTGCATCCATGGTACATGTGGCAACAAGCATTGAAAGATTACTCGCTTCAGTAATTTGGGATGGGTGCTCAGAACCCAAAGTAAATACTCGTGGCGAGGTTTTGTAAAAGGCTTAATATCTTTTATTCATAAAGCACCTTTTATCCAGTAGTCTTACAAGGCATTTAGCTGAATTTGCTGTACATAGGGAGAAGCTGTGTTCAGTAACCCCTGCTTTGGGGAACAACACAGCACACATTCTGCCTTGGGTATACAACAATTTTAAATAGGGTAGGGGGTATAAACCAGATTGTACTATTTGTATATTGGTAGGACCTCACAAAGTATTAAGTGCTGTCCAGATGCATAGGGAGGCACAGTTCCTGCCACAAAGTTTGTGTGATGGTCACATACCACAAGTACCAAATAATGAAAAATCAAAATAAACTATAGGTTGAAATTTGGTACTTTGGAATTTTTCAAAGGCGGAAAAGAGAATTTGCTGTCCAAAGCCACTGAAATTCATAATGCCAGTCACAATCTATGCAAAGAATTGCAAATAAACAGATTTGTAAAACTGAAACTATATGTGTGGATAATTTTGTAGATAGAACAAAACCCACCAGGCAAATCATTTGCAATAAGTAACTTAATCAGCTCTACTTTGAGGGCTGCTAGTGCTGATGTGACGAGGAGGAGACAACTGGGAATCTTGGCCCAGGACCAGGTGTAGCCTGGTGAATATTTTTAATGGCTCACAAATTACTTTTAAGGGATGTCCTGACTTAAGAGCTTGTCCTGGGCCCCCAAACTGTCTGTGAGTGGCACTATTTACTTTGCACCTAAGCCTTTGATGGGCAGGTGCTAGTCCTGCTGCCAGCGCACAAAGAATCCCTCTGTTTAGATATTCAATAAGTGCCCCATCAGCACCATGGTGCTCACTTTGGAGGTGACCTAGTAGCAGACTGAGTAGCCTGCTGGAAATCTACCCCTCCCCTCCCTGAGCATTTCAGCAGCTGCCCCCATATGCATCCCTGGTACAGGCTAACTGTCAGAAAGCATACAATAAGGGAATGCTCCATGCTCCCCGCTATTGGGCATTCAGAAAGTGGGGAGGAGAAAATGGCTGACTGGTTGATATGGTTATAGCATGACTCTAGAGCAGGGACCTTTTAACACAGGCGAGTATTGGCCAAGTCGCAACCCTTCCATTGATCATTCTCAGGTAGCAAATTACTACTCTTAGCCCTGCTGATCACCCAGTTGCACTGCTTTCTGCATGATAACCTATGGTACATGGTGCTGCAAGGGAACAATATACAGAAGCTACATTGAAAATCTCTGCAGGAGTCCTTCTCTGGCAGACCTGTGGGCTATTGATGGATAGGAGGTTACCCCTTACTACTCATATCTTCAACACATAATAGTTTCTACTGGACATCCTGTCCAGTAGCCTGTTACCCCAGTTTCAAGAGTAGCCACTTGCTATTTGGTGAGCTACCGTTTGTCAGTTACCAGAGGTAATACACAACATCAGGCTGATTGCTGCCTGAACACCCTAGTGGTTACAGGAGAGATGCAATCTTGGCCAAAAGTTTTCATTCAAACACTTTGGTTTTTGAAATGTTTGGTTTTCAGTTTGTTTCATGGGGTGATCACTGATTTTACACGGACGTGGGAGTGCTCATCCACAGAGCAAGTCCGGGGGTGCGCTCTCGCGTCTGCTTGTTTGCAGCCCTGCTCGGGTCTGTTTTATCACAGCCCAGTGTCTGCCCATGCGGCTCCCATCCCCCACACCATAGAGTTGCGGAATGACTAATTGAGACACATGGTAGCTTTCCCCCTCTAAAACCAAAAAGGAAAAGGAAAAAATATTCATTTTAGAAAATTCCTATTTATGAAAATGGAAAACCAAAGACTGAATATCCTCTAAGTAGGAAACCAGGGGCAGTAGTTCTGTTTTGAAATCTAGCATAAAAGAAACTGCCCTCAAAATATTTTGCAGCATTTCAAAAATAAAATAAAATACAGTCTCTGCAGATTTATGTGGGCCTGGTTTGTTGCACAGGGAAGAGGTTTAACTCCTAGAGAAAGCAAATACCTCATAAGTGCCTAGTTCTCGACCTACATTATTTTAAGGCAAACCATAGCACAGGGAGTGAAAGGTAGTTTGTAAAGTTTGAAGTCCACAAGACATAAGAAAGGGCCATGACGGGAGGAGGGGTGTGTGCAACTAGAATGGGAGCCCATTTATTAAGGAGAACCTACGGCTAGGACAGGGGCTGCTGAGGGTCAGAGCTAGGTTGGAAGGGCCTGCCCTGGGGCAGAAGATGGAATTTCCCCCCTCCCCCCCAGGGCAGGGGACACAGCTACATCAGGGAGCAGGGAGCCACCCAGGCCACTGCCTCACTTGTCCCTATAATAGCTACACCCCTGGCGGTTTCCCTGTCCTGGCTGTACACCCACCCACCCCCTGCTGCCTCTGTAAGGTCCCAGCTCTGCAAGGGGTTGCTAATGTTAATTGGGGGTTGCTGGGGGTTGTGTCCCAGAGTGTGACTATGGCCACGGGGGCCTCTTCCCCATGCTTGTGCCACTGCAGGATAGTTTAAGAAAAAGGACAGGGCAAAGACACCAAAAAGGGGCAAATCAAGGAAAGAGGGAAAGCTAGTTATCCTATGACTATAATTCTCTGCAATGCCCTTTAATCCTAGGCCAACCTTTGCCTTCCGCTTTCTCTCCCCGCATGGGTGGATTTCCCCCTATCACCTCCTCATACCATATCAGCGCCCATGTGCTCTGGCCTTCTCCGAATGAACTGCAACATCCATGGCTCCAACCAATCAAAACGAGAGCCTTGTGCTTCAGAATGGTTTCAAGGTGCCTGCTATTACTCCCCTTCCTCTTTCCTCATACTTTAACATGTGAAGAAATGTCCCCCCAGACAAATGTTACTTGTGTAATGCCACCGGATTACAAAAATGGCCAGAATGACATAAGAGGATGGGCTAAAAATACAGTGCCAGAGTTAAAGCTGAGAAGGCAGCTCCTCTGCCACTTCTCAAACCCCGGCATGCCCTTGCAGTGTTTACATCCAGGCACTCCATAACACAGGTCTAATGTATTCATGGCAGCCTGCCCTTGGCTTAGCTTTTCCTCTCTATTTAATCTTTGACTTTACAGTGTTGGGACTTGCTTCTCCTTCAGTCCAAAGGAAGATGGATTGTTTTGTGCCCGGGAGTGTTTCAGGGGTCCTCTCCCTCTTTTGTTCAGTTACATAAAGAAGCTGACCAAATCCAACCTGTTCTACTGGCTGTATATATTTCTGTCCAAAGAGTGGTGTGTCGCTCAGATTTCTGCAGCTGATTTTAGCTCAAAGTGCTCTAAACAAAGCAAGCAGCCAGGTGGTACGGCCTAAAACATATGTCCAGATGCTCAATTAGTGCAAGTGTGCACAGTTGAATTATGAAGTTACATTGATCTATGAATTTATGTTGATTTATGTTGATATATTCACAGGACTGTAATAGTTATAAATAATTCACTAGCCAGGCAAAAAGATTACTTGCCAGATTGGGACCTGCAGTGGAGAAGTGGGACCTGGGCTATAAAAATCCACTTGTCAGCTCAACAAGTATCCTTGACAGAGGGGAGCAAGTGAGTGGATTTTTATAGCTGTGATTATTTATTTTGATAGGTGCCCTGTAACAAAAAGCCTTTGTCTCCTGCTGTAGGCTATCTTGACAATTGCTTAAATAGATAATTACATAATTAGGGTAGTGAACGCGTCCTTGCAGCAGGGGAGGTTGTCGCCCTGCCTCAAGGAGGCTGTGGTGTGCCCCCTGCTGAAGAAACCGTCTTTGGACGTGGATGTGCTCGCCAGTTACCGACCTGTCTCTAACCTTCCTTTTTTAGGGAAGGTTATTGAGCGGGCGGTGGCACTCCAGCTGGTAGACAAAATGTGAACAACGATCCAACAGCAACGATCCATTAGGATGGGGTGCCGCTAGGCACTGGTGCATAAGGCCTGTGTCCTAGCGTATTATACAGTGGCTTGTAGGGATGGAAGTTTGGATCAAAATTCAGATTCGGTTCTAAACCAAACTGAATTGGGTTTAGGTTTGTATTGTTCGGATTAGGATTTGGATCAGAACAATGTGTGGATAAAAATCCGTCTGCCCCCAGCTCTGCCTCCCCTGGGCCTCTACCCGCCTCCCCTGGACTCCTGACCACCCAGCCCATCACCTACCTCAGCCTCCCCCACCCCTCGAGGGTAGACTGCAGCGGGCGATGGACTGGGCGGGCAGAGGTCCAGGGGGGAGACAGGCAGGGGTTCAGGGGAAGCAGAGATGGAGGCAGTGGGGGCAGGGCAGGAGTCTGGGGAAGGGGGTAGGCTGTTGCTTTACTTACTTTTGTGTAGTGTAGGGCTTGAGTCTCGCACAGCCATCTCTGGCTACAATGGAAAGAAAATACAATCAAAATTAATGTGTATGTGCAAAATGGCCACCATGGCTGTTCTGTGAATGTGTGTCCATTTCCAAAATGGCATTGGCAGTATCAATGTCATTTTGGAAAATGGCAGCTGTTCTGCACATGCTCAGTACTCCAGAAAAGGCAGGTGGGGAGGGCTGTGGCTCAGGTGGTAGAGCACATGCTTTGCATGTATAAGGTCCCAAGTTCAATCCCTAGCATTACTGTTTCAGGATCTCTGGTAGCATGCCAGGATGAGGCCTCTGCTGGAGAGCAGGATTCAAAACCCTGCTGCTGTGTCAGGTTGTGACAACAGTACTGGGCTAAGATGGACCATTAGGTTGCTCCTTACATATCATAGATATCTCCTGTTCTTGCATGTATGCTCTCATCTCCACTCCCTTACCATGAGCTTAGTTTTTCGGTGTTTGGGGGTAGGAACTGGATTGAGGGGCCAGATCCTGGAACCAGAAAGAGGCTGTATTTGGCCCCTGGGCCTGAGGTTTCCCATCCCTGCCCTAAGGGTTAATTAATACACTTGGACTATTTTAGACTAGGGAGTGGGAAAGCCTCATTCAAAGCTACCTGGCCTCATACCAAATGCTCTTCCAGCCATCACTTATTCTTATACTAGAAGGAGAGCAAGTAGAGCTCCACTGGCTCCAACTAAGCCCTTGTATTCTACCTGGAAGCTAACAGGCCACCAGTACAGAGTAAAAATGGTGTCACGTGTTCACAAACAGACAAACACCCTGACAAGTGCATTGCTAAGTTCTGCACCCACTTACTTCAATCTCTGGGTAGATTTACTACTATGACTCCTTATCATTTGCCGACGCACCCCCTTCGCACCCCCCACCCCCCCGGAGGAATGAGACATGGAGACGTGAGTTGGATTGTAAATGGCTGCACTCTTTAATAAATCAAATCAAGGAAGTTGGTGGGATTGCTTCTAAGCAATCATGGGTCCAGTATTTTGTACCTAACATTTCAATGTTATTAAACACAGGTGTCTGGCCTGGATATGCCCTCCAATGCCAGTACCAAATTAAACATCTAAACATCCCCTTCGAACAGCTCCCTGGCCAAGGCCGAAGGGGAAACTTGCCCATTCGGGCACGAGTAAGGAGGATGGTGTCATTAAGATTGAGGGCCATGCTTGCCCTTACCTCCGCTTGACACCCCTCCCAGGGGAACGATCCCGTTGTAGCCATGCGGCCCATGCCTTGCTTATCAGCAGGTATCACCCCCCCATCTCTTATGGAGATTACTCTTTCATCTATCCTACATCTACCTAACAGAGAAACCCTATTAACCATACTGGACCCCCGCCACCACAATGGCACCAGCCAGCTTCTGGCCCGTGCCATACCCCACCAACTCCTGCTCACACCATGCAAACAAGGGCCCCTGTTATGCTAGGTAGATACAAAGTGGTCCCTTCAGAGGACAAATGAACCCCATCCTTCAAAAACAGCTCTGGCCATGCATAGATAATTTGTATATGCCGCACGCAGCCACCACCTAGACCCAACCGCCATTTGTTAATTTCCCGGTTCACACTCCTCCTAGCCTTATCTATCCTCTTAGGGTGGGCGTCCCCACGTGAGGCGTGGGACCAGGTGGGTCCACAAAATCCTAACCCCCAAGAAAAAAACCTTAATTAACGGTAGCTGTGACTTAATTTGAACTATTAAGCTCACAATAGTTCAGTTTCTCCTAAATTGGTCATTTTCTCCTAAATGTATAGTGAGGATGTTTGGAGGTTGCTGGTTTCTCATGTGGGACAGCATCGGAACTAATTGATCCCACTTCATACCCCCATGACCTATCCATTTTATTTTTGCCCTGTGTGCCAGACCAAGTTGTGTCCCCCCATGGAACTGCTTTGCCGCCTCTGCAGCCCGGCGAACAAAGCTGTGGCCGACAATCCACACCACCGTTTTGTTTTTCAGATGGTGTCGTCTATCTCCTGAATAAATGCAAAACAAGTTGTTAGTATCCAATTTGTGATCGGATGTATCCCCGGTAGGCCCGTGAACGCCACCTTCCAATGGCCCTGATGTCTCCTTCTGGCAAGCCTGCAGCAGCAGCCGTCGTCGCAGCACCTATCCTGAACGAGTGTGTTCTGTACCTGTTTGCCGGCAGTCCTACTACCCTTAGTGCTTTCTTAAACACCCCTGTAAACTGATAACCTGTGAGTGGTGTGTTGTTTCCATGGATAAACAAGTTCCCTGACCCTGAAAGGGCGGGCTTGAAGGTATCTTTCAACTGCCCTGACCAGGCAGATGTCCTGCGCACTAGCCAGGTTCAGGGTAACAATCTGCCCCCACCCTTTTTGGTCAGTCTTGGACCGCCGTACCCTGATTGTTAATAACCCTGAATGGATCCGAATGTCTTGCAATGTTAAGGCCCTTCCTGACTGGTCATATTTCCCTTCGGCTGCCACCTCACTTATTCTGAATGCCCCAAAAAACATAACTTTGAAAATAGTAGAAAACAGCAATGTTTCGTAATGATTAAAACAGATCTCTGACAGTGCCTCACACAACTCTCGTAACACCATGGGTGAAATAGGGGCCCTTTTGTCTATCTGTTGTTTTTGTTCCCGTGCCCAGCTCTCAATCATACACCTTGTGAAAAAAAACCTTGTCGGGTGGGGGGTACCCATACAGTCGGCTCATGAAAGCCAGATCAGCCACCTTCCCTGCTAAAGTCCTGCCTGCTAAACCTCTCTCCTGTAAATGCAATATGGATTGTAGCATCTCATCCTCCTGTATGGGGAAAACGAGTCTCCAACCCTTTTCCCACCTAAACTCTTGGAACTCCCTAAATGCCCAGTTATATGCTGCCTGAGTATGGGCGGCCAGAGATTCCTGCACAATCTTCCGAATCTCTATTCACTTTGGGAAGCATCTCTGGGTTGGGTGCCGCCTCTGGTGCTAACTCCCGGAATCGCTCCATCTGTAACCAAGAGAGCGCGTCGGCAATGGTGTTATCTACCCCAGGAACGTGACGGGCTGTGAATAGTATGTTATGTTTGAGGCAATTGAGAACCATTACATGTACCAATAGCAACACCCTTGGAGACCTAGAGGACATGGAGTTGATAACATGAACCACTGCCAGGTTATCACACCAGAATACCACTGCCTTGTTGTTAAATTCATTTGCCCAAAGCTGTACTGCCAGGACTATGGGGAACAGCTCCAGGAAGGTCAAGTCTTGTGTCACTCCGGATTCCATCCAGGAAGAAGGCCACGGGGCTGCGCACCAGCACCCGTTGAAGTACAATCCCAAACCCGCCCCTCCCGCCGAATCGGAATGCACCTGGAGCTGTGCCCCTTCTTTAAATTTGTCTTGCCAGAAGCTTACCCCATTAAAGTTTTAGAGAAAAGCTGCCCAAGTCACTAAATCGTCTTTTACCTCCCGGGTTACCCTGATGTGGTGGTATTGGGGGGGGGGCGTGATTCCCGGCCAGTGGTGTGTGCAGTCTGGACAGGAATGCCCTCCCTCGTGCAACAACTCTTCAGGCGAAATTTAAGCTACCCACGAGTGACTGTATTGTGCGTACCATGACTTTTTTGGCTGCTCTGCATGCCTCCAGCTTTTCCTTAAGTATCTCCAGCTTATCCTCCGGGAGGCATGAAAGCATATGCTCCGTGTCTATTTTGATCCCCAAATATGTGAGCCTAGTGGTTGGACCTTCCGTTTTTTCGGGGGCTTGCGGGAGACTCAAATGTTCTGCTAAATGTTGAAATTCCCTCAGTAAATGCTCACATATTCCCGGGGTTGATGGCGCAATTATCAAGAAATTGTCTAGGTATTTCGAGACATCCCCTGTATCCATGTGCTGCCAAAAAACCCACTCCACCAACAAGCTAAATCGCTTGAAAGCCGAGCAGGAAATTGAATAGCCCATGAGCATGGCCTTGTCATAGTAGCAGGCACCCTCAAACTTCATTCCCAAAAGGTGAAAGCTACTTGGATGAACCGGCAGAAGTCGGAATGCGGATTTCACATCGCATTTGGCTAAATGGGTCCCTTTTCCGAATGACTTTACTTGTTCTATGGCCTGGTCAAATGATGTGTACCTCACTGTGGAAAGGTCCTTTGGTATGGCATCATTTACCGAGCGCTGCCTTGGGTATGACAGGTGGTGGATGAGCCGAAACTCACCTAGTGCCTTTTTTGGCACGATTCCTAAAGGGGATATCATAAATTCTTCAAAGGGGGGCTCGTCAAATGGGCCTGCTATGCACCCCTCAGCTAATTCCTTTCCTATCTTGTTCCTAACTACCTCCTCCATCCCCTGCACTGACTTCAGATTGGGTGGTTCACGGCCCAGGGGAACCTCAACTACCGGGATAACAAAACCAAAATTAAAACCTTGTACAGCATATTGAACCTTCGCCTTGTCCGGATGGCGGGTCAGGGCCTTCTCCAGTCTCCTTACATCAATTGGAGTTGGGCCCCTTTCCCTTCCCAACCCCTTGCTGGCTACCTTGGCTGCTTGAAACCAATCCCACTCCTGACTGGTTTCTTCTATTGCCCCCTGCCTTTCCGCTGTAACACTTTGAAACCGAGTGGGACCCTCCACACACAGAACAGGCATGACGGAACTTACAGCTACTTCTAGAACACCTCCCGTTCCTGTTGTACTCCCAACAGGTGGTGTTTCCAGCCCGTCTGTTCTCCATCCTCTTGGGATCGTTTTCTGGGGCTACTCCCCCTTTTACCAGCATGTGCCCGCTATCTGTCTTGGGCGCATTAGTCATGTTGCCCATGCAATCCAGCCAGAGGTCTTGAGCATGGCAATCCCAGCGTACTCCCGGGGTAAAAGACGCCCTGTGTCGAAAGCCTCGTCATACCAAAGCCACGCACCTGGAGGGCCTACCCCATATGCTCTCTTTATGATATTGGCATATTTTAACATCTCTACTGCCCACTCAGGAAAAACTTTTCGCACCACCCCCAAGTACACCGAGAAGGCAGATGACCAGTTAGCCCAATTCCTATCTGCCTTGGGCCTTCTGAACCTCTCCTTCTCCTTTGAGTCATCTTTCTCGGCAGGATCCACAATTGGGTTGCTGAATAGGAGGGTGAAGATGTCTATGTATTCGCCCCTCCATATCTTCTCCCTGGTGGCATAGGCGAGGTGCTCGCCTGTGGGAGAGGATAATTCAGAATAACCCCCACCCATGGGTGGTAGGGGGCGGCCGGGGGGCGGGACGGGTGGCTCCGAAGGTACATGAGGCTGAACCGCTGTGTCCAGTCCCCATCTTTGTTGGCTTGCCCACTCAGGCTGGAATCTGCCGTCCATGGATTGATACCCTGTTGGTGGGGGGATCAGTGTAACCTTAACCCACGTACCGTTCCACCACAACATCTGTGGTGACCATGGTTGGTTTTCTGTCTGGAGTTGTGCCCCCTCCCACTGTAATTGTTGCTCCCTAGAGGGATCTGTTGCTCCCAGACTTGTCCTGTTGCCCACCTTAGTCCTGACCTTAGCCAGCTGCTGTTGCAGCTGGTGGTCAGTACTAGCCAGCCAGTGTGACTCACCTAATTGGTCATCTCGTTCCCTGTAACCGCCCTCAGGGGTTTGGCTCTCCTCACGTTCCTGGGGCCAGCAGGCATCATTGTTTGTGTCCTGTGGGGCAGGCGTCCTTCGTTCGGCCATCCACTCCAGCTCCCTCTCCAATGCCTGGATCCTTTCCCACATCACCCAGTTTCCGACCTCCCTTTCGTCTGTGCTGACCTCGGCCACGGGCTCCTCAGTCGCCCCCTCGTCACCATCTGCTGGAACATAAAAAGTGCTCCCAGTCCCCTGCGGGTCCCTCACCAGGGGCAGCCCCAAGTGCAGCCGAAGGTTGTGCCCTTGGCCCCCCTGACATCCACCCCTGATGTTGCCCCACACGCGTCCCCGTTTGTTGCCTTAAGGCCTCTGACCACCTTACGGGTCCTTCACCTGTGGTTTGGGGGGCCGGGGGGCCACTACTGCTCTTCGCAGCCATGGCCCTTGGGGCACTGGGAACACCCTCTCGTTCCCTTGGGCTTGCCCTTGCCCTGTCAGGCTGACTATGGGCCCCTGGGAGGTAGGCCTCATCCCAGTCTGTATTTCTGTACTGGGCCAGGGGAATGATGGGTCTTTCCCCGTGCCTACCCGGCCCACTCAAATCCCTTCTTCCCCACTCCCACACTTCCTTTAAGGTTGTTTGCGTGGCCTCACCCCTCCCGCGGCCGCCCACGGGGTCCATCTCACTGCTATCCCCCCTCTTTGGATTCTCAACGAGGTCGCAAGGGCCTCGCAGGTCTGAAGACGGCTCTGCATTTTGTCCCTTGGGGGGGGTGCCTCACTCACTTCCCCACTACTTGCAGGATGCTGTATGGATGCCGGGGGCTCTGCCTCCGTCGCAGTTGCGGGGCGCTTTTTTGCCCGCTGCTCCTTACCCGCCGCCTTTTTCTTCTGCTTCCCCATCGCGGCTGTCCTTCCACTTGTTGCAGCAGCAGCGTTGACGTGCTGCTGCTTGCTCTCAAGATCCAGGCCGAATGTTGGCGGAGACAAACGCGTGGCCGGCAGCTGGTTCCCTCCCCCTCCTATGCAAAAGGGAGGGGCTGTCCGTGTGCCGACCAATCAGGCGCCCTGAACACGGACACCTGATGCCTGGGCCACCAATCAGTGGTGCCCGGGCTGCCCGCATGGGGTCTACTGCCCCCTGAAATTTTTCGTGCCCATTCCCCAGGAGGGAAAAAAGGGGGATGCGGCAACCTCCCCGCACCCCTATTCGGGGGTGGAGGGCCCTTCTATAACACTACTAGCCATATGCAGCGCTGTACAGTCAGAGATTTTTCGGAAGCAGGTCCCTGCCCAGTGGACTTACAATGGACATGGGTAAGGGGAACCCAGAAAAAGACAGACATGCACATATTCCCATTTTACAGCTAACACTGAGACTTGCCTATGGCCACTCAGTGAGTTCATGACAGGGACAGGATTGAAATCCTGGTTTCCCAGATCCGAGTCCAGCACCTTATCTACTACACTGCACTGGCTCTCTAGGCTGAAAGCGTGGATTTAAGATGTTGCTCCTATAGAGCACATTGCAACAGCCTAATCTGAAGAGTAGTTTCAAATTGTTCTGGAAGGGATGTCTTTGTTCTAATGTCGTGGGAAGCAAAAAAAGTTTGTTTGTTTGTCAGGAAATGGTTAGTGTAGCAGAGAGGCTCAATGGTTCCAAGTTTTTTGGGGCATCAGAACCTCACCATTTAAACATGACAGCACAGATTTGTTGGTGGGTATTCCCAGAGCATCATCTCTGAGAGGAAGGAATCCCTTCTCAAAACCTGTTGTCAATTTTAGGGGAAGGGAGGAGTACTTTTAAAAAAGATTTCTACATTTCTAATCCTGAAACCTCTGAGCCCAATCCGTAACTGGTGTCAACAATGAAGTTGAATTGATTTCACAGGGGATGAGCTCTGCTGATTTGCATTAGCTATTCAGTACAGTAGAGTTATGCTTCCTGAGGATCTTGTCCATATATTTACATGCATATATACAGAGAGAGAGAAAGAGAGAACAAACGTGATGGTGGAGTGCCGCCATCACAGCCTGGCCTGGGTCGGGGAACTGTCACTGACACAGTCTGGACCACACAACAAATGTTCATGTGGCTGGGCCTGGGGGAGAGGGCAGGGGGGGGGACGCATGAACATGTGGCTGCCCAGCCCCCACCCTCACACTGTACCCAGTGCCCTGTTACCTGTCATGATGGGCAGCCACGGTGGCTGGCCATGGTGGACCTGATCCGGGCCAGTGGGAACAGATGTGTTAACACACTCTGGCCCACTTGCCGGCGCACCCCCCCCAATGAGACACAGAAACAGTATTTTGGTTTTCAAAATGGCCGCACTCTTTATTTCCAATCATCATCAAGACCGGTGGGTATTGCCCAAGCAATCTGGGTCCAGTATGCTAGATTTAACGACTTATTAATACGGGTACTGACAGGGATGTGCCCTCCCTTGCCAGTACCAAACAAGATAACTCCCCCTTTCGACAGCCCTTGGCTCTGGCCGAAAGGGGACCATCCCCAACGGTGGGGTTGAGTAAGGAGGTAAGTACCCGCAAAGCCAGCAGACCGTGCATGTACATACTGACCCGTCTGGGTACCCTTCCCAGGGTGATAACCGCAGTGCATGCTGCGCCACGCATTGCACTAGGTGTCATCTCCCCATCTCTTAAGGAGATGACTCATCCTAACCTACTCTTACCTATTTATCCTACTGTAGCATACTGGACCCCCGCCACAAAGGGGGAGCCGATCACGGCCTCCCCCGATCCCCACCGCCTATTAAATCAATAGCTCGTCTAAATGACTGGCCAAACTCCTCAAATACAGTTCGTTCCCAGTCTGGGACAGATGAACACCATCATCTCTGAACAGATCCGCTCGGCCGTATGCTATCTCCATATGCCAAATAATCGTTCCTCCCATGCTCGTTATCCATTTTGCCATTTCTCGGTTGATATTTCTCCGAGCTTTGTCAATTCTTGCAGGCCTAACGGCCCTGCCCCACTTAAGGCGAGGGATCAAACTGGTCCAAACTATCTGGGTCTTTTCAAACCAACTCTGAACTGTTAACATATCCTGTTTCATTTGTATTATTAAATTAACACCTTTTCTAACTGTCAGATCATTTTCCCCTAAATGCACAACAATAACCTGGGGCTTCCCTTTGTCCTTCAGTGCCCTCAATTTTGGGAGTAATTGGCTCCATTTCATCCCACCAGTTCCATGCCACTGAACAAATGCTCTATCATCTAACCCTAGGTGGAGGCCCTGTGCTGTCTTTTGAGCTGCGTTGCTGGCCCAACGCACCAGGCTGTGGCCCACGATCCACACTGTTCTCTTCTCTTGCCTGGTCCACCTAGTTCCTATGCATAGGAGACACAATTGTTTAATAACAGTTAGACCTAACGTACTTCCTATAGGCATTAGATCACCACCGCCCAACTGATTTGATGGCCTCTACAGGGAGACCTGCAGCCGCCGCTGTTGTGGCTGCCCCGATCCTAAAAGAATGTGACTTAAATTCCCCGGAGGGAAGGCCTGCCCTCTTTAGCGCGGACTTCAGGACTGCGTTAAATTGATAACTAGTTAGAGGAGTTATGTTCTTGTGTATCAACAAATTCCCTGGCGTGTGTGGGCGGATGTTCATATATCGTCTCGTCTGCTCGACGGGGCATATTTCGCTAACACTGCAACTGAACAGTCGGATATTTGCTCCCTTACCCCTCTGGTCGGTTTTTGATCGCTGCAACCGCAGCGACATAGCATCCGGGTTCCATTCCAGGTCCTCTATCCTTAGTGCCCTGCCTGAGTTGTCCTTGCGAGATGATGCTACTACCTCACTTATTCTAAAACCCCCAAAGTATGTTATGGAGTATGCTGTGGTGAACAATTGTATCTCAAACGCATTGTGACATACACTCGGTAATGTTCCTATGATGCTGACTAGTATATGTGTGGTGATGGGGGCCCGTGTACTGGGTGGGGTAGGGGCTGTTCTGGCCCAGCTCTCCAGCATATGCTTTATATAAAAACCGTGATCTGGGGAGGGGTATCCCTTCATTCTGCTAACAAATGTTAATGCAGCAATCTTCCCCCCTATGGTACTTGCTGCCAAGCCTTTATTTTTTAGAAACATGGCGAATTGTAAGATCTCCGATTCCCTTATGGGGAAGTCTCCACCCCAGCCATTGCAAGATCTAAATTCCTGGAACTCTCGGAAAGCCCTACCGTAAGCGGCACGCGTTCTGGGGGCCAAGGATCCCTGAACGATTTTCTGGAGTTCTACTTCCCAAGGTTCCACGCCCCCAGAGGGAGGGGCTCGGGGAATTCCTTGGCTTCCGGTGCTAGTTCCCGGAATCGCGTGATCTGGAATTGAGACAATGCGTCGGCCACTTCATTATGGACGCCCGGGACGTGCCGTGCAGTGAATAGAATATTGCCACGTAAACATGCCATCACCAGTTTTCTCACAAGTGCCATGACCCGCGACGAACGAGAGGACAATGTGTTAATTACATGGACAACTGCCATGTTATCGCACCAGAATAACACTGTGCGATTAGCGAACTGTTTTCCCCAAAGCAGTACTGCCACTACTATAGGGAACAGTTCTAAGAATGTCAAATCCCTTGTCACTCCTGTCTCATGCCACTCCTGAGGCCAAGCCTCAGCGCACCACTGGGTCCTGAAATAAAGTCCAAACCCAGCGCCCCCAGCGGCGTCGGAGTGAACCTGGAGGTCGCTGCGTAACAGCCATTTTTCCCTCCAGAAATTAACGCCATTGTACTCGGCCAAGAATTCCTGCCACGTCTCGAGATCTTGTTTCATCTCCCTTGTAACTCGGATCCTATAATGTGGGAGCAAGTTGCCTCTAAATTTTTTATATAACCTTGACAGAAATGCTCTGCCGGGTGCCACGACCCGGCATGCGAAGTTGAGGCTCCCTACTAATGATTGCAGAGATCGGACAGTGATCTTTTTGGCCTGAATACATTCCCCAATCTTGGATTGCAGTTCCTGCAATTTATTATCTGGCAGTCGGGATGATCTAAAATTTGTGTCTAATTCAATCCCCAAGTATGTAATTCTAGGGGAGGGGCCCTCTGTTTTTTCTGGGGCAAGTGGTATTCCCAACTCGTCGGCCATCTCCTGAAACAACCATAATGCCTTTATACCCGCTTGTTCGTCGGGCGGGCATATTATCAGGAAATCGTCGAGGTATTTAGTTAAGTCGCCCCCATCCCACCTTTGCTTAAATATCCATTCAACAAGAGAACTGAAACGTTCAAATGCTGAACACGATATGGAGCATCCCATAGGCATTGCTCGATCATAATAGTATTTGCCTCTAAATTGGAAACCCAGTAGATGGAAACTGCTGGGGTGGACTGGGAGCAAGCGGAATGCCGACTTGACATCACACTTAACTAGCATTGCCCCTTTTCCCATCCTCCTTGCCTTTTCGACCGCTACGTCAAATGATGCATACTTGATTGTGGCTAGTTCCTTTGGTATGGCATCATTTACCGAGGCGCCTCGAGGGTGTGACAAGTGATGGATCATACGAAATTGGCCCGGTACTTTTTTAGGTACTATTCCCAATGGGGATATTACCATGTTCTGCATGGGTATCTGATTATAAGGACCAGCTATCCTACCTTCCGCCAATTCCTTCTCAATTTTTTCCTTGACTAGATCTTCCCTCCCTTGAACAGATTTTAAGTTCTTAACACATGTATGCTGGTTTACTGGGCCGGCCGGTATGAGGAAGCCATCCCGGAAGCCCTGTATTACGTATTCGACCTCCCTCCTGTCCGGGTGTGCTTCCAAGGCTTTTGTCAAGGCGTCAATTCGAATTGGTGTCGGGCCCCTTTTGTGTGCGAGACCCCATGTTTGTTCCCTGTCCACCTTTCCCGTTTCCTCCTCCCGGACCGAAACGGCTGTTGCCTGCCTTTTGTCGGGGGCGGTAGCATGTGCTCTCAGGGTGCCTCCCGCCACAACTGGAGCACAGGTGCCGAAATCTACACTGGGCCCTGTTACACCGCCCGTTGGTGTTGTATTCCCAGCATACGCCAGGACCTCCCTGTCCCCTCCTACGGCTGTCCCCTCGATACATCTCATTCGCCGTTGCGACCCCTCCGCGGACTAGTGGATGTCCGCTGTCGGACCTGGGGGCCTTGGTGGCATCCACCATGCTCTCCAGCCATATGTCAGGGGCGTGGGTGTCCCATCGAAGGCTTGGCGTATTTGCTGCCCTATGACGAAAAGCTTCATCATAGCGAAGCCATGCGCCGGGAGGGCCGGTTCCATGTGCCCTACGGACTATGTCCGCATATTTGTGAAGTTCTAAGCCGCGCCCGGGGTCCTTCTGCATTATGACGCCCATATATACAGCGAATGCTGAGGTCCAATTCGCCCAGTTTCTATCTGCCTTAGGGCGTCTGTATCTTTCTTTGTCTTTTTCCCCGTCGGTCTCAGAATGGTCCACTATAGGATCACTAAAGAGCAATGCATATAAATCGACGTATTCTCCCCGCCATATTTTTTCTTTGGTCGCCTGTGTTAGGTGGCTTCCAAATGGGGCGGCTACATCCGCAATGACGCCTCCTGGTGGGCGGATAACTGGTGAGGTTAATGCCCCACTCCCACCTTGTGCCTGGTTACTACCTGCAGTGAGGGGTGGTGACGTTACCTCGGCAATTCCTGTACATGTCATCTCCATATCAATGCTAGTGAGGGGCGCCCTTTGTATCACTTCGGCTGGGGCTGAAGCGGGAACTACCCATGCCCAGATCCCATTAACTTTCATCAACTGGGGCGCTATTGATTCTTGTACCCCCGTCACTGCTGTTCCGAAACCTGACCGTGTCTCCCTGGTCGCAGTTTCTTGTGGGGCCCTGTATCTGGACTGCTGGCCCACCTCTCTGGTGATTGTCCCTAACCCCGCACCGCTTTCTAGGGTGCCCACAGTGTTACCCATATTGGTAATTGCTCTTTCCCCATGTGCGTTAGGCTCACCCTGCTCACTCTCCCTCAGATTGATGCTGCTGCCCGGATCAGCGTTGGTACTTGCTCCAGCCTCCCTGGATGCCTCTCCCCGCAGCGCGTTTTCAATGGCGATAATCCTCTGCCACATTGCATCATCTGTTGTCCCGTCCTGGTGCACCTGGGCTTCACGCCGTCTCCTTGTTGGTGGTGATTCACCACCTGTATTTGGGAACATTAGGTCGGGCACATCCAGCCCCGTTGGGTTAACCGCTGGAGATCTTAGAGGGCCCAGTACCACGGGTATGGAACCCGCCCTCTGTAACTGATATTGGGCAAGGCCAGGGACCCCAAGGGGATCCCATGAAGTTACTCCCCCCACTGGGCCGGGGGCATGGAAAGTCTGAGTCCCTGAGCCCTCTAGGCCTGTTGGCCCTATATCTTGCCTGCCACTCCATTGCACCACTGCTTCATCCCCCACCCATCTGTGCCCTGTGGGGTTTTCCCTTAACCCGTCCCTGGGACTGGACTCGTGAGCTTCCCCTGTCCTCAAATTCAGCCCTGCTCTCGGGGTGAAACCCTCATCCCTGTACCGGGCCGGTGTAGCAATCACTCTGGAGCCACGTCTGAGCCCTGCCTCAGGGGCCTGCACATAGGCCTGGGCCCCGGGTGAAACCCCGCTCTTCCCCCCGGTCGTGGAGCTCCCACCTGGTTCATCAGGGGCTAGTTCCCCATCCCGGGCCTCCTGCCTAGTCTGGGGAAGCCCCCCGAGGGGCTGCATGTCTGCCTGGGCTGGGGTTGGTGGACGGGCCCTCAGCATGGCCTCGCAGGCCGCAAGGCGGGCTACTAGTTCTGCCCTAGTCGGGGCACCCTCCGGTACCCCCCCAGCCTCCCCCCCCGAGTTGGAACCGGTAATTGTTTCCGTTCGGGTCCTCTTCTGGGCCGTCGCGCCCTTCTTTTTTGTGCGGCCCATCTCTGTCTGTTAAGCTGGGGGGAGTGCAGCAGCAAACACTCCTTGCTGCTGCATTGTTCCCAGCCTGAATGTTGAATGCCGTCTCCACGCGGCCAGAGCGGCTCCGCCCCTCCTAAAAGGGGCGGACTCGTTCACTCCCTTTCGGCGCGGCCCTCTCCTTTCGCGCTGAACCGTTCGTTGGCCTGGCAACCTCCGCCCGGGTTACTTCCCTTCAAGCTGCAATTGCAGCTCCTCCAGTTTCCTCCTTCTGCATCCCACGACGGGGGCGCGGCAATTGCGCCGTCACCGCTATTTGCGGCGAAGGGGACTTTGCCTCGATCGGGTGGACCTTAGCCCGAGCTGTGACCCCGGAAGGCTCCAGGATCACAGCCCAAGCTATTCACAGACACGGCCTGGGGCAATCCTGGCCCAACATCTGGCAGCACCTGCACACATGTGCAGGCCAGGTCTGGGCCAAAGCATGGCAGAGTGGGCCAAAACAGTCTGGCGTAATGCTTCTTAACACCCAGAGAGAGAGAGGGAGAGAGAGAGGGAGAGACAATCATTAAGGACCAAAATTTGATGCCCTTTAGTTATGCTGAGTCAACAATTAGCCTGACTGGTTTCAGTGAAAGCACCTGCAGAGTTGTACTCAATCAAAACCTAAAACAAAGAGCTCATTCACATAATAGAATCATAGATTTACAGAGCTGGAAGGAGGGTTATCTAGCCCCGCCTCTGCCATTAAGCAGAATCCACAGCACCTACTACACCATCCCATAGGAATCATTCTCCAACAAGTCACACAATATTTCTCCAGAGGAGGGAACCATTCACTGTGAGGGGTTCCTCGGCATGGGTTTTCATGCCTCGCAAAACTCCTTCAACATCTGCACAAGGATGACAGATGTTAACATGGTTTTAATCCACAACAGAAATAAATGCACTGAGAAATCTATGCAGTTCAATGATCAGCTCTGCTTGTACTGTCTCTCAGCTTGATGGAATAGTTTTGTAATGGGGAGCATAAGTGGAGGAGATAATTTCTTTCTTGTCAGCTCATATCAGCAATAAAACCCCATGCATTTATAGATGCTTGGGAAAGAGAACAGCAGCATATATTTACAGGAACTTTGTACTGTCATCTAAGGCTGAGTCAATCCAATAGAGAAAAGGTACAATCAAGGAGAAGATCTTGAATGGGGGAGGAAATTGGAGTTAGGGGTGTAATAATATCATCCTGTGCTTTGTGACTCAAGGCTATCAAAGTGCTTTTCAGGAATTAATAGATGATATAAAAACACATGGAATAGTTACCACTGAAACACAGGGTACCTACATGAGCTGTGGAGGGCTCGATCCCCACACCACACTTCAGGGCCAGTGTGAGGACCAGGACAGATGGTCATCCCCCCCATGGGGCAGTCAGGCTAGCCATGCTGCCACACCCCATGGCAGGCTGTAGTGCCATCCACATGAGTGGGCACCTGGCCCTTTCCCACCCTTCTCTCCCAGCCTGCCTATTATCTTGCCCCTGGCCATGATGTGGCCACACAGGACTGGAGTTAGTGTTCAAAGCCCTGCAGCATAGCTCGGCACACAGCTTGGCCGATACTGGGCACACAAGTGGCAATGCACTACCATGCCCTGGGCAGCCTTACCTCACTTTGGGTAAGGTTGCAGCGCACTGAATCCGTGGCTTTTTTCTGAGGACGCAGCACATAGCAGCCAGCTGCCTGTGCCACCATGTTGGGGGTGGGGGTGGGAGGGACAACTGGCAGCTGCCAGGCACATGATGCATTGTATTGTGTGGTTAAGCTGCTTGGAGTGGAATAAATACTACTACTATTTATTAGGGATGGGCGAACAGAACGAAGTTCGGAAATTTGGTTCAGTTCAGTTTGAAATTTGAGTTCGGAAATTCGGTTCGGTTCAGTTCGGTTTGAAATTCAAGTTCGGTTCAGAAGTTCAGTTCGGTCGACTGAACAGACCGAGTTCGGTCGAATTCTGAACTTCCGAACCAAGTTTGGTCATTCAAAACCAGGTTTTTGGGTGTGTGTTGCCACTACAGATGGGCGAACAGAACGGAGTTCGGAAATTTGGTTCGGTTTGAAATTTGAGTTCAGTAGTTCAGTTCGGTCAATTGAACAGACCGAGTTCGGTCTGAACTCCGAACTTCTGAACCGCGTTAGCCCATCCCTACTATTTATCATTTCTATATCGCTACTAGGCACACACAACACTTTACAGTCACAGATTTTTGGAGACAAGTCCCTGCTCAGTGGGCTTACAATCTAAGATAGAAAAAGGTGAGGGGAAACACAAGTACACATATTCCCATGGGAAACTGAGGCTAAGACTTGCCCAAGGCTGCCCAGCAAGTAGGGTGGGATTTGAACCCTGGCTTCCCACATCCAAGTCCAGCAACTTATCCGCTACACCACATTGGCTTAAGAGAAAAGTTGCCCAAGGTGCAGTAAGTGCATCATGTGGCTGCACCCACAGTCTCTTCAGACAGGAAAACATACCAGACATTGAAGAGCACCCCACAGCGGAAAGGATGCATTCACACAATTCCCGCCTTCTTCTGCCTCCAGCTGGGTAAGCTGACAGAGTGCAGTCCATGCCAGGTTCCCCAGTGGTGGTGGTGGAGTGCAAAAATGACATGTGGCACAAGCAAGGCCACATGGGGTTGATGAGTCCTGGTTTTCTTGTGTCACAGACCCTTTCAACACAGCACTGTCCCTCCCTCCCTGTAGGAGAACTTGGCATGGATTGCTCGGTAAGGATGGGAGGTCAGGCACTGAAACAGGCTACCCAGGGAAGTGGTGGATTCTCCACCATTGGAGGTTTTGAAGAAGAGGCTGGGTGAGCATATGTCTGGGATGATTTAGGCATGGCAAATCCTGCACCAGGCAGCTGGGCTGGATGGCTCAGTGACCTTTGCGGTCTCTTCCCGATTTACGATTCCCCTGCTGGAGATGGGGGTGGGGGTTGAGTGAATGCACCCTAAGGATAACAGCTTAGGGCAGGAAATAAAGCAGAATCCCTTAAACTGTTGGGGGAATTTAAATTCACAAGATGGAATTAACAAAATTGGGATGAATTCCCCTGCATTTGCAAAAAGCGCCACGGAAACTTTCTTTCATGAGCACACATGGTCAGCAGGGCCTCACTTTGTGTCTCATCTGGAAGGCAGCGGATGAGCTGCTCTGTACTCGGCATGCCTTTTCCCTCACATCATTAACACCACCTTTAAAGATAAAGAAGCATGACCATATTTTATTCTAGACCTGTTCCTCTGGGGACAACATAGATCAGACAAAGAGATTTTTAGTGGGACACCTGCTTTTTACTTGACGCTACCATAGGGACAGCAGGGACATTTGTCCCAGGGCCCATGCTGGGGGGTTGCAGGGGTGGCACAAATGATTCCTCCTGTCCCTGTAGTATGTCCCTACCACAAATGATCCCCTCTGTCAGTATGAAAGCTTGCTTTGTTGCGGCGTGCGCAAACAGAGACTGAGACCGGAAGAGGAAGGGCTGGGGGCTCTGTGTGAGGGCTGGCAGGGAGGCTGGGGAGAAGATGGTGGTGGGTGGAGGGGGGCCCAAGTCCATTTCTTGCACCTGAGCCCATTCCATCCTAGCTTTGCTCCTCTTACTTGCTCAGTTGCTTGAAGGACAACATAATTAACTAATTTAGCTAAAGGTCACACAGTAAGCAACCCTAGAAAATACCTCTCCCTACTCACAAGCTGAGAATGAAAATTGACAGCTCGCTACTAGAAAAATTCTCCATAAAATGGCTCTTACCCCCTTCTTACATGGCTTCACCCCCTGCAGAGACTCCTGACATCACCATGTTCCGTAAAAGGCATAGCCACACAGCTTAGGAGGAGGCCAAAATGAATCTCCTGCCCTTTTCTAACCTAGAAACAAACAATAGGGATATAAATGGTAAATAATATAACTCCCTGAATAGAGCCAGTAATGATAAAAGAATAAATTACACAGGGGAAACAGATATAAATAAACTTCCAATATTATTATCCAAAATTATTAAGTCATAAACATTTGCATCACAATATATATACAAAATTAACGGAGTCAATCAGTGTATTTTAACCAAGCATTCAATAGCTTGTGCATCAAGTTGGTTAAAAAACTCAAAAGCTAAATACAGCGTCACTGAATGCTCAATCCAATATTCATGTTCATTAACATGTTTTGAACTTCGTGGTCTTCATCAGAATTGCGTGAACATATTCTAAGGAGTAATCAATATCCTGTAATCATCTAAAATGCAAATTACATTTTCAAAAGTAATTTTAATATAACCCTAAACATATAGCCTAATAATAATAATAATAATAATAATAATAATAAATAAATTAATTAATTAATTAAACTAAATCAAAATAATAATCCAAACTAAATTTAATATGTAAATCAATGAAATACAAAAAAGAAAAAAGAAAATTGATAATATTAATCAATATTAACTATATTAAATATAAAATACTATATTAAATGTAAATTACTGTCTAAGAACAATGAAAGTTAGCCCCCCACCAAACTTACCAAATGTCTATATTATGACATGTACCTTCAACCTTGATGAATATTCAAAACTTGGAAACAAGCATCCTCTGCCTTCCTGTGTCTTCAAAAGCCATATGTAAAGTCTAGTTCAATCACTGCACTAACTTAAGACAATTAACTAGCTTTTATAATAATAATAATAATAATAATAATAATAATAATAATTAATCCAAACTAAATTGGATAATAATAATAATAATAATAATAATAACAACAACAACAACAACAACAACAACAACAACACATTTTTAGCAACAATTGGTATCTATCACTTGAAGGCTATATGTTTATGGTTATCTAAATAATACTTTTGAACAATGTAATTTGCATTTTATCTAATTACAGGTTATTGATTACTCTTTAGAATATGTTCACGCAATTCTGATGAAGACCAGGAAGGTCAAAACATGTTAATGAGCGTGAATATTGGATTTACTACTCAGCGATGCTGTATTTAGCTTTTTAGTTTTTGAACCAACTTGATGTACCCTATAGTGAATGTTTGGTTAAAATACACTGATTGAATCAGTTAATTTTGTATATGCATTTTTTCTTTTCTAACCTAGCCACACACCCTTGGAATTTGTGACATCATGATGCTTCCTGGGGCAGCAGGGGGAGCCCATCAAAAAGGGGTGGGAGCGTCCTTTGATCCTGCTGTTTTCAGGGCTTGAATTACAAGGGAAAAGGTTGTGAAATCATACCCTCCTGTAGCCTGCTAGAGCCAGTAGCTAAGGGAGCTGTCAAAAAAAGTAGCGGGGCATCAAAAAAGGAAGGGGAGCAGGCCTCCCCTGGCCTCCCTGTAATCAGACAGTGGCTGCTTTCCGATACAGCTCTGCTCTCCTATTATACATTCTGTTGGCACCCTTGCCAGTGTGAGTGGCTGGCTTTATATCATTTGCAAGCTGGCTTTGGACAAACGTTTGGAGGGTTGATAGTGAGTAAATACGATTAGCACTCAGGATCCCCCAGGCTGGGCAATTAGTTCTTCCTGTAACTACAAATTGTGGGTTAAGTTCCCAGCTCTGCTCCAGACTCACTGGATGCAGCCACATGAGCCAGGGCAGGTCTGATCCCCACCCGCCTCGTGGTGAGCAATTGCAGCCGATTGAGCTGATGGACACATGAAGAGCCCCACTTTGGGCAGCCTTATCCCAGTTTGGGCAACCTTGCTATGCCCGGTGTCACCAGCTTTTTTCCCCCTGAGGACACAGGGCATAGAAAATTTGCACAAAGCAAGGTCAGATTTGCCCAAAGTGGGGGTGAACATCTGGCAGCCACCAGCCACATGAGCCACTGCATCGCACGATAACACCCGAAGTGGAATCAGACTGCCCAAAGTGAAGTAAAGTGTGGCTAGAGCGAAAGTGTGGCTACATTCACTGATAACTTTGAGAAAATCATTTAACTGCTCGAATTGCTTATTTCTTTTATCCAATTGACTGTAAGCTATTCAGGGCACAGATGGTCTCTTACTATGGACATTGTCAGGGCCCTGCCTAAAGGCCATGGGATCCGTAACCAGGGAAGAAAACAAGCCCCATCACTCACCAGGGGGGGTGCCCCAAGTTCATCCCGGTTTCCCCCTGCAGCATTGCCAAACACAGAAGCACCGCCGGTTCCAGCAGCAGCCCAACAACAGCCCGCTGAGGGGAGCCCGTCCCGCGCTCCGGCCACTCCCCCTCACTCACATGCTGTTCCTGGGGGTGTGGCTACAGAGCCGTTGCAGCTGCAGGCAGATGCCATGCCTCCAGCCCCAGTCCCACGGCGCTCAGAGCGCTTGCAGAAATGCCTTCCCCCTCAGCATAAAAGCAACTCTTCGTCTCCCTAGCACTGCTGGTGATCAGTGCCTCTGAGCCTGTGAGACCGGCCCCCATGCTTTGCGTATGTACCCTCTTGATCCTTCCCGAACTGTTGATAGTAGTGTGTGCTTGAGCGAGTAAGTGTTGTGCGTGCTTGTGGTGACTGGGTGTGCAGCGTGAGTCAGGTAAGTACGGACCCTTGCTTATTCCCCTTATTGCACTTACCGTCCAGGGGCTTGGCACTCCCTTCACCCATCACCTGCCCACACACCCAGTCCCCCACCTTTACCCTGTGTGCATGGTTATCATGGCCGCCAGGAGGTGTGCGCTCATCCCAGATACCCTGTGATGATTCAGGCTGGGGATATTAATCCTAGAAGCCATATACCATCCTGAGGGTTTGTTTCCTGGCATAACCTCCCTGGTTCTGGCCCCCGTGTGTCTGTGGGATCCGGACACCCTCACTTCCCTTTCCGTCCTCCCCGCCAAACCTCACAGGCATGCCCCTCTGACTAGTTAGCACTGGTGCTAGCCTTAGTGCTGGCACCAGCCCCATTCAAAGTGAATGTGACTCACACTAAACAGCCAAATGATCGCACTGATCTGTTTACAGAGTGCCCGGAACATTATGGTTTTTGTCTTGGTTGGGATACCAAGAAGTTCTCGATTAGACTGAGATGGTACTTGACAATGTCTCAATTGAGATTTTTGATTCTTGATTTACCAATAATTTGCTTATCAGGATCCCATTTACTGACTTTCTGCTTACCGTTTACTGTGTACCATTCATTTTCCGCTTACTGCACTGCTGAAGGTTTTACTTCCAGGTTTGTTGTTTCCACATTTCTGAGCCAATCACTGTGCAAATAGTCCATCCCTTAACCTCCCTCCAGTGCCCCTTAACCTTCCCTCCAATGCCTCCAGTCAGAACTGTTGTTCTATGTTGTTCCCTTTGCTCTGGCCAATCTGCAACTGCATACCAAATTCCTTTACAAATCTGCAATCCAGATGCAGATTGGTCAAAGCAAAGGGAACAACATGACTGGAGGAACTGGAGTGGAGATAAGGAGCACTGGAGGGAAGCTAAAGGGTGGGCTGTTCACTAGGGGCGGGAAAACCGGTAAATCCGGAATCCGATAATGCCGGTACCAGGCGTACCGGCATTATCGGATTCAACCCGGTAATCCGGTCCGGTTACCGGATTCCGGGTACTGGATTGTTTTACATTGCAGCCATTTAAATGAATGGCTGCAATGTAAAGCAATGAAAGCCCCACCAAAAAGTAAAAAAACCCCACAACCCTCCCCGAGTCCAGGCTGCGTGGGTGGAAGGGGGGACACCCCCCACCCACCCTGCCCAGCCTGGATTTTTGTTTAAAAAAAGAGCCCACCCCCCAGCACCAGCGGCCGCGGCATCCCCGCAGTCGCTGGTAAGTATAGACCCGATCCCTGGGTGTGTGTGTGTTTAACACCCCCCCAACCCCCCAGGGATCACCCCTACTAAAGTTAAGTGCTTTGCTTACCTTTGCGGAGCTCTGGGGGCGGCGGCGGCAGCGGCGGGCGGTCCGGCGGCCTCAGCGCCGGCTGTGGCTGCCGGCGTCAGAGACGCTCTAGGCCTTCCGGGGAAACCCGGAAGTTCCCCGGAAGGCCTAGAGCGTCTCTGACGCCGGCAGCCACAGCCGGCGCTGAGGCCGCCGGACCGCCTGCCGCCGCCGGAGCTCCGCAAGGTAAGCAAGCACTGAACTTTAGTAGGGGTGATCCCTGGGGGGTTGGGGGGGTGTTAAACCCCCCCCCCAGGGATCGGGTCATACTTACCGGCGGCTGCGGGGACGCCGCGGCCGCTGGTGCTGGGGGGTGGGCTCGCCTCTGAGTCTTTTTTTAAACACAAATCCAGGCTGGGCAGGGTGGGTGGGTGGTGTCCCCCCTTCCACCCGCGCAGCCTGGGAGGGGGAGGGGGAGGAATTAATTGTATTTATTTCATTGATTTCAATGGGGACACAGTGCCCCATTGAACTCAATGAAATAAAACCGGTACCGGTATACCGGATTTAATCCGGCAATCCGGTTCTTTGAGAACCGGAAACCGGTAAATCCGGTATCCGGTATTTACCCCGGGGTCCCAACGCTACTGTTCACACACTGATTGGATCAGAAATGTGGAAACAGTACTCTCAGCAATGCAGTGAGCGGTAAATGAATGGTATGCGGTACACGGTAAGCTGTAAGCGGAAAGTCGGTAAATCGGGAGGTATTTCATGGTATTGCAAGAATCAAGAAATTGCATTGGTATTGGGAAATGGTCAAGAAATTGATCTCAGTTCCCGCTATGGCAAAATTTCTTGTGAGTAAAATGTTTTGCTGCTTATTCTACCCTAGTCAGGACTGAATTAGGACAGCAAAAAGGAAGGGCCTCAGTACTATTGAGGGAGCTGTGGGTTAGGACTGAGGGGGTCTCTGAAGGCTGGATGGGAAAGTACTATGACATCCATGTTCTGAAGACGTGAGACTCACCAATTCTTTCGATTTGAAATCCCAGTCTTTTGCCAAGTCATTATGCTTGCCACTTGATCACTGAAGCAAGGTACATGCCACAGAGCTCTGTATATGCTGCCACACACTTTAATATGGGAAATCAAAACTAAAAGAGGATGGGAAAGGAACCTCATTTTCTTCAGCACCCCAGACCAGGACCTTAACTACAAGACAAACCAAATATATAACCCAAAGCACATATAAAATCAGGTCTCCATTAATCCATTGCACCATGTGATGCATGCAGCCCATAAAGATAGTTATTTTGCCTGATTGCTATCTGCTACAGATTCAGATAGCAGCATGGAATTTTACAGGCCTATCCACCAGAAGTAGCTGTTTCAGAGACATCCAGGGATTGTTTTCCAAATCCTAATTTCTGGATTATGCATGCATCAAATTCTCAGTCACTGAGACTGCTTGCAAAAATAAGACTTGCTCCTAAGCTCTGAGCAGAACGATTTGACTTTAAAAGCCAGATCGCATGTCTCAAACTGGCAAGCACTGGGCTTGCAAGCAACTTGGCACTGACCCATTAATACAAAGGGCTGTGCCTTGAATCCATTAGCAGCAATCAGCAGCAGAAACAAAAACAACACATTTTGGGGGGTCTCAAATTGGTCAAACAGTGAGAATAATGGTTGAAATAATCAGTTCAAATAACACCTGTTGGTTAATTATTACTCTCCAAAAATTCTCTTCTCTAAAAATATGCAACAATCTTCAAAAAATTAACCACCTCTATTTCTGGAAGAAAATCGAGGTGATAAAATAAGTTTATTTCAAAGGAATAAACGATTTTGGCAGCATGTCAGTAAAGCAAGCCATAAGCAATTTGTTATAGATGGAAAAGCATGAAAGAGTTTTACAAAGCCTGAACTTGAGAATAAAATTATGTGTAAGAGGATCCTCTGCACATTCTCAGAGCAACCAGTTTTACTGTGTAGCCGGAATGTTTTGCTTGTCATTTGTCACAATTGCACTTCTTTCTACGCCGACTCACCTAAACTCCAAGGACATCCGTTAGCATCTAGCCTTCTGGGTGGCTGCCCACTACTGATGACAGCACTGACAGGAATTAGACTCATCTGCTGCCTGGATTAACACTGTCCAGATCACCAACTGGAAACCCATTTATATTACTGAAGAATGGGATTGTGACACCTTCCATATTAGATCAATCCAAAAAACATACACAGCACCTGAATTGTCCATACAGTCACCATAAGGGCCACAAATATCTTGTAATTCCTGTAGGCAGACACTGTAGGCTTAAGTGGTAAAAAGAGCTGTCATTTCTGGGTCAGATCAACAGTCCATAGTTCAATAATATCCTAGTATCCTCAGTAACCTAGTAGCCAGGATGCCTCAGGGGAAGTATATAAAAATGGCATATATGGTGTGACCATCATTTATTGTTCTCTCCCAGTTCCCTGAAGTCAGAGGTTGCATCTCTTAGTCATCTTGGCTAATAGCCATTAATGGACCTGTTTGACATGGTGCAATTGGCCTTGTTCTGGTCCTCTGCATAAGGGTAAATTTGGGCCGTCTCACGACATCTGTAGGCAGCATTACAGGACTCCAGGGGCTACATCTGGCCATTTCTGGATAATGATTATGTAGTAATATATATATAAGGTAGATGGAAAAAAGGTGGTTCAAACAATATCTTTTATTGGACCGACTGCTGTTGGTGAAAATAAGGCTGCTTTTCCACAAGCTGCCTTGGCACTATTCAAATCTAGTGCAGCTCCCATCTCGTGGGAAATGAGGACATGTGACTGTCATGCAGGCAGGCTCAGACAACAGAGAGGGTAGGATTTCACTACCCTGTCTGTTCTGAGAGCCACACTTTCTCGTTTCCCACGTGACAGGAGCTGCGCTAGATTTGAGTAGTGCATGCTCTTGCCGTGCCGAGGCAGCTCATGGGAAAGTGGCCTAAGCAAGCTTTTGGACCACATAAGGCCTTTCCTCAGGCATGTAGCATGGCCAGTCACTTGGGACCAACATGGCAACCACACAATCTCACTGGATATATATAATGTAGTAATATAATGTAGTAATGATAGTAACATAATGTAGTAATATATACCCTTATAACTAGGATCAATTTAAAGACTGATCAATTTAAGATTGATCTTGTAATTAAAGGTCATTAGCATGTGAAAAATGATCACATGTAATAGCACTAAACCTATCTTTCTGTCCTCATTCCAACTGAATGCCACCCCTCCTCTGCCACCACCCTCATCTACCCCAAAGCCTTATGCTCAGTAAATCAGCTTCACCCATGCTGCTACCAACACCCAACTTCCTCCCTGAGCACACACGCTCTGCTCTCTCCTGACCTTCAGATCCATCCTAAAACATCAGGCGTTCCCCAACTCCTCACCCCCATAGAGTGCTCATTTATGTTTCTCCTTATACTACCCTCAGGATATCGCCCTCCTCCCCTTGTAACTAAACTAAGCACATGCACTTCCAACATCTCAATTTCCTGAATGTATCCCTGCCTCTCATTCTGTTCCCCTCGCACTACTAGCCCTCTCTGTCCATCCTAGATTGTAAGCCCCTCAAGGCAGGGACCTATCTATTATCACAAATGTTCAATAACAGACACATTGCTGATGCATTATCAATCATCATAATCAAATCAAATACTAAAATACTACTACTACTACTACTACTAATGTTTTAAAAACAGCACCGTTTTTAATTGAAATACAATGAATCTCCTTTCAATGGCTTGTTCACAGAAGGCATTTTTGGTATTTTCAGATGTGACGGGGCCGGTATTGGTCCCTTCATGGAATCACCCATTGATCCCCTGTCGGGATCAAAATGGCCGTCAAACAGATGTGCCGGCTGATCCCGGCGGGGAATTGGGGGAGGGGGCGAGGCCACGCGGCTCAACATGCGGCCGCACAGCCCTGCCCCCCCACGCTCCCCCGGCCGCCCAACCTCTGGGAGACGGGTGGGCGCCACGGCCAATGCGGCTGCAGCACCCGCCGGCTCCCCCGGGGCATTGACCACGGCCCGGAATCTCGCCGCTGATTCTGGGCCGTGGTCAGGGGACAGATGAGATGATCCCCTTGATCACAGGGGGGGGGAGGAGGATCACATTCAACATGCAAACGGAGATGGTCCGGCCAGGACCTCCGTTTGCGTGTTCAATGTGATTCCTCCTGTGATTCACGGGGGTGAACATCTGGCAGGGAGCTTCCATTCCCCCCAACAGATGTGACGCGACCACAATCACCATGTGGGAATTCCCTGTGGTTGAGTGTGAACTTGTAATGTCTGAAAATACCCTTTTATTATTATTATTATTATTATTATTATTATAAATAAATACAAATACAAATACAAATAATAATGTATATTTGGATTAATTATTATGTATTAATTAATTTGTATTAATTAATTATTAATTAATTATTAATAATTTATTGTTTATATAGCACTCAGTGTACCTGACACCATACAACCTGTAGTTGTGGACAGGTCCCTACCCCAGGGGGCTTACAATCTAAAAGAGACAAGGAGGGGGGAGACAAGGGAGAGGTGACTCCATTTAACTAAGTTAAGCAGGTGCACGTGTACGTGCTTAACTTAGTTAAATGGAGGAGATTCTTATCACTCATGTCAAGCTAGGGAAAGCCTAATGGAAGAGGTAGGTTTTTTAGGAGGGATTTGAAAGTTGGGAGAGAGGGAGTAGAACAAATGTATTCAGGGAGGGAGTTCCAGGCATGGGGGCAGCAAGAGAGATGGGGCGAAGGCGTTTAGAGGAGCAGGTGAGTCGCAAGCAGGTGAGGGTGGGGGCAGAAAAGGAGCAAAGTTCCTGGGCAGGAATGTTGCGGGATACAAGAGCAGAGAGATATGGGGGAGCAAGGCCATGAAAAGCCTTGAAGGTGAAGACCAGGAGCTTTTGTTGAATAAGTTCCTGTAGAGGGAGTCAGTGTAGGGCGGAGAGGAGGGGCTGAATGTGATCAAAGCGACGGACAAGGTGGATGATTCTGGTAGCAGAGTGTTGAACAGAGATGAGGGGGGGCAAGATCAGAACAATGGAGACTAGTAAAGTGGAAGTTACAGTAGTCAAGGTGAGAGATGACTAGAGCATGGACTAGCGTTTTAGCAGAGGGAACAGTAAGTCAGGACCAGATTTTAGCAATATTATATAGAGCAAAGTGGCAGGATTTGGCAACAGCTTTGATCTGTGACGTAAAGGAGAGGTAGGAGTCAAAGATGAATCCCAGGCTATGCACCTGAGGAACAGGCTAGATGGTGACACCCACAATGGAAACTGAGAGGGAAGTAGGAGGGGAATGTTTTTTGTTTGGAGGGGGGAGAGGAGGAGTTTGGTCTTGGCTATATTAAGCTTGAGTTGGTGGCGGCGAGACATCCAAGCAGAGATGTCAGAGAGACAGTCAGCGACACGAGACTGGATGGAGGGGGAGAGCATGTGAGTGGAGAGAGAGAATTGTGTGTCATCAACATACAGGTGATACTGGAACCCATGCAATTCAATGAGTTTACCCAGAGAAAGAGTGTAAAGGAAGAAGAGAAGGGGGCCCAGGACAGAGCCTTGGGGAACTCCCACAGAGAGGGGAAATGATGTAGAGGAGGTACCAATGAGAGAAACGTTGAAGGATTCGTTTGAGAGATATGAAGAGAACCAGTCGAGAACAGAGTCGCAGAAACCAAGGGAGCATAGCGAATCCAGGAGGAGGCCATGGTCGACGGTGTCAAAGGCAGCAGAGAGATTGAGGGGGACAAGACTGGAGTAGAGCCCTTAGACATTGGGTGTTTTCAGACGTTACGGGGCTGCTTGGCCCCGTACTGAAAACAACCCTTTCATTCCCTGCCGGGGTCACCCCGTCACGCCATATCAGACGTGTCGGGGGGATCCCGGCGGAGAATCTGGGAGGGGGCGGGGCCGCACGGCGCAACGTGCGGCCGCACAGCCCCGCCCCCTCCACGCACCCCACCGCCCTCCCTCCAGGGAGACGGGTGGGCGGCGGGGCCACTGCAGCCGCCGCGTCGGGCCAGATGTGCCGTGGCCCAGGATCCCGCCGGGGATCCTGGGCCATGGCAACCGGCCAGACATTACTTTTTTTTGGTCCCCACTGGGGATCTTTTTGACCACGCTTCCCGGGACATTCCCCCGGCTAGCCCAGGAAGCTTGGTTCAAATTGACCCCATGCAGGTATTGACCGTGGCGAACATCTGGCGGCCGCCAAACAGACGTTCGAGCCACATTGACCACAGGTGGGTATTCACCGTGGTTCACTGTGATCTCGTAACATCTGAAAATACCCTTAGCTAAGAGAACGGTCATCAGTGATTTTGGCGAGAGCAGTCTCAGTCAAGTGCAGAGGGCAGAAGCCCGATTGGAGGGAGCCAAGGGAGGAATATGAATAGAAGAAATCCAGACAGTGCATATAGACAGCCCACTCCAGGAGCCTGGAAGTGAAGGGTAGGAGTGAAATGGGGCGATAGCAGGAAGGGTTAGGTCAGAGGAGTCAAGAGTGACCTTCTTAAGGACAGGGGAGACAGTGGCATGTTTGAAAGTCAATGGAAATGATCCAGTAGAGAGGGAGAGACTGATGATGTGCAACAGAGAAAGTGCAGTAGTGGGGACATTTGCCGTTAGGAGGTGAGAGGGGATGGAGTCAAGGCAGCAGGTGGAGGGGTTAGATGAAGAGAGGAGGGAGGTGACCTCATCAATAGATGCTGGGGAGAAGAAGAAAAGGAGAGAGGCGGGAGGGAGAATAGCAGGGAAGGAAATGGGGGAGGGAAAAGTTTGAGAAGCAATAGCAAAGCAGTGTTTATCAACTTGTTGAAAAAGGAGAGAAGATACTGTGCAGAGAGGGAGGAAGGTGGGGGAGGACAGGGAGGCTTCAGAAGGGAAGCAAATGTCGAGAAGAGTCAATAGGGGTTGCGGGAGCGAGATTAGATTAATGTGGAGTAATAGCGGAGTTTTGCCAGGGAAAGGGCATCACTAAATGCCGATAGAGAAAACTTATAGTGGATGATGTTGGCAAGCACATGAGACTTCTGCCAGAGGTGCTTGGTGGCTTGAGAGCAGGATCAGAGATGGTGGATAGAAGGGATGAGCCAAGGATGGGGGTTTAAGGTTTATACAATGGATAGGATGGCACGAGAGGGGAACAAGTGAGTCAAGGGTGGAAGAAAGGGATGGGTTGAAGGTGGAGACAGTAGAGTCTGGGCAGGTGGTAGAGGAGACAGATGAGAGAAGTGGGGAGAAGGAGGAAGCAAAGTCAAGAGGGACAATGAATTGGAATAGGTCTCGGAAGGAGCAAGAAGTTGGGGAAGCAGGAGGGTGTGTGTGTGTGAGAGACAGAACAAAGCAAAGTGATGGTCAGAAACAGGAAGGGTGCCAAAGTAGAGATCTGAGAGACACCATTTTCTTTATAAGACTAGGACGAGGGAGCAGCTGTCACGATACTTTGGGCAGTCAGTCCACAGGTGAAGATCAAAAGCAGAGGTCAGTGAGAGGAAGCAGGATGCTGCAGAGTCAGAGGGGTTGTCCACATGGATACTGAAGTCCCCGAGAATGAGGGTGGGAATATTGTCGTCAACAAGAAAAAAAGAAAGCCAAGTGTCCAAATCAGAGAGAAAAGAGGAATGGGAGCCTGGGAGGCAGTAGATGGGAGTATCATGGAGGTGGAGAGGGGATTAGAGGTGAATGCAATGGGCCTCCCAGGAAAAGAAAGCATGAGAGTGAGGAGTGCCGAGAGATTGGAACTGGCAAGATTTGTCAAGGACCCTAACACTGCCACCACAGCCATCAGAACATGGTGAGTAGGTGAAGCTGAGGCCGCCAAGGGAGAGGGCATCAGGAGTGGCAGTGTTACAGGAGGAAAGCCAGGTTTCTGTAAGGGCAAGGAGCTGGAGGGAGCAGGAGAGGAAGAGATCGTGGATGAACGGCACTTTCTGGACAGAAGAGTGGCAGTTCTAGAGGGCGCAAGAGAAAGACAGCTGAGATGAGGGGAGACAGGGGATGGGGATTATGTTTGGGGAGAGGGGGCGGTGGTGGGAGCAGGGACTAGGACTGGGGGTGGGCTCAGATGGAGGAATGTTGCTCCATGGGGGGAGCTGGGAGAGAAGGAGTTTAGAACAGGGATTCTCAAGCTGGTGCTCCCGGAGTTTAGGACAGGGATTCTCAACCTGGTGCTCGGGAGCAATGAGTGAAAGTGCTCCCCAAGTCAGCTGTCAGTAGTTCTCAGGAGCACTTTGAAACAGTCCTCTATGACTGTTTCTGATGTACTTGGAAAAGGTTTTATTATTATTGTTTGCATCTTCAGTGAGTCGCTCCTCAAATTCCTTCTTGGTCTGTCTTAATGTTTTATATCTAATTTGGCAATGCTTATGCTCTTTCCTATCCTCTTCATTAGGATTAGATTCCCATTTTTTAAAGGATTCCTTTTTGGCTCTAATAGCCTCCTTCACCTCCAGGCCGGGGCTGGAGCACACAGTATTTTAGCTACCCTGAGGTAATTTGTCATGCTTTAGCTCAAGGGCAGGTCTTGAACCCAGGTTAACAGATACAGCGGTCCTGGAATGTTAATGCATTGTGTACGCTCCAGACTAATGCTACTAGCCCCCACACCTGAGTATATTTCTGCAGAGAGTGCTGGAATACTTGGAAGCCCCTGAGGAAGGAAAATTCTACAGCTAAATTAAATCTGAAGGTTTCCATTAAATGTTTTAAAATTTGATTAAACAGTTTGAGAATATTCACACAAACCTTAGTTTGTTAATTTGGATTAGTCTGATTTTTAATGAAGCTGAAATTTGATTTGATTGCTATTTTTGCTAGTCATTAGTTCATCTGTTTAATGAAGTCAAAGTTTGCATTGCATTAGTTTGTTAAGCAGCTATATAATTGAATTAATCAAACTCAAATTACAAATTCCTTAAAAGTCAGCCATTAAACTACATAGCATATCCTACATCATGTGGTAACATCTACAAGTTACAGAATTAGCAAATTAAGAGCAAATTAACAAGTTATCAAGTATAAAGAAAATTGGCAAATTAACAAATACTGAATGAATCATTTTGGAAAATTTTGACAATCCACTAGCAAACTTCCTTTGTGAAGTTCACGAACAAGAGACAGTGCAAATTCGCTAATGTAAATCTGATCAATTTGACACACGTTTAGTTTGAATATTTATTTTGGCTGCTCCACACAGCATCACTGGAAACGTGGAGCATGCCTTGGTGGCAACTCCAGGCAAATCCAGGGCAACGTTCTGCCCTGGGGCCGCCTCCCATGTATTTGGAGGTGGGACATGGGGTGCACATGGAACTGTCCTGTACCCCCCATCTGCTGGGGTGCATACATGTGTTCAGCACCATAGAATCGTGGCCTGCTGCCTAGGATGCCTGAAGAGCAACTACAACTCTATAGTGGGGGGAGGGACGGTCAGACTGTGGCAGGGAGGAACGCCTGCCCGTTTGGTGTGATCCCACACAGAGCCTGCAAATGGCAGCTGTGGCGGAGGGGGACACGGAGTGGCCATGGACTCTGTGGGCCTTTCCTCTCATGTGAAAACACCCAAAGTTGTTTTTGTTTAGCTGGCTTGTACCCTCTTTGTGTCATGCACTTTCAAGTATTTGTCGTTGAAGATTTGATAGCAGAGCCAGCCAAACGCCTTGTGCCTGATTCTCCACTGAATTACACACCATTTGTAGACTCAGAGAGCTCTCAAGGATCAAGTCCCCATCAAGCTCTTTACTAAAACCATCCGTTGCAAATATTTATTCTCCAACCTCCTCTTAAAAACCCTCAGTGAAGGAGATTCCACAGCCTTGACTAGGCATTGCCCTTCGCTCTACTCTTTTTACAGGTAGGAAGTTCATATTTAACCTAAATTTGCTTTCCTTCATCTTAAGCCACTTCCTCTTGTCCTTCCCACAGTGGCAATGGGGAACAATTGTTCTCCAACTTCTTTACACGGTCTTTTAAATATTTGAAATCTGCTAGCTATCATGTCCCCACCTCAGGTTTCTTTACTTTAGGCTAAAAATACCCATCTCATAACACATAAACAATATACTTGGATAGCAGAGAATTGCCCATGGTGTGGGATGATCCCCTGAGGGTCTGGGATCAGTTTGGGTGAGAAACGTTATAGAAACACAAGTACATCACAATTTATTTAATCAGTCCAGGTGGTCAGGGTGGTTTTAACCTTTCACAGTTCTTCTTTCTAATGAAATTAATTATAGAAACATAATTTTCTGATATGTTCCAAAGCAAACAGGCATTGTTTTACCTTAAGGAAATGAAAAGAATGACAAGGAATCTACTGAGAATCTTTTTTACAGAGGAAGGATGATCCAGTAGTTGTGGAAAAATCATGTTCAGTTCCCTATAATTCCATAGACTCTGAGTGATTTGGAGCAAGTCACTTAATTTTTCTGTCTTAGATTCCCCATTTTCAAAATAGGGCTAATGGGTCTGCTTTATATCCCCAGGCAGGAAAATCCTCCGCCATTAAAGTTAGGTTTTTTTAGGCAAGTGCCTCCCCCCACCCATCACACACCCATCATGCATGTTGCAGTGGTGCATAGGGTGCCAATGCAACCTTGTAAAGCCGTTTTCACATGGACAGCCCCACCCACTGTTGGGTATTCCAACAGGTGTGCAGGAGGGGGGGAGGGGGCGTCTGTGGAAATGGGTGGGTGGGGTGTGAACACCACAGGCGGTTGGTATTTGTGCGTGCATGCGTGTGTGCTCCCGGCACACACCCACCTACACCCATCACCCACCCATCTCCACCCACGGGGCCATCCGGAAAACCGGAGGAGGCCCCGTGGGTGGAGGTGGGTGTGTGCCCATGTAAAGGGACACCCACCCACCTCCACCCACTGCAGCAGAACACCCATCCCCCACCCACCCCTCTCTGTGTAAAACGGCCTAACATGCACGATGAGTGGGTAATGGACTGGGAGGCACTTGTCTAAGAACACCCTTAATGGGAGTGTTGCCAATGACTTTAATGTTGGAGGATTTGTGTCCTGAGTTTTGGAAGAATTCACTAAATATTGGAAGGGATCTTTAATGAAGGTCATATAGATACCTAGGATAGGTATGAAATTGGGGTTAGACTCTGGAGTCTGAAAGTGCTTCAACATGGTGCACCAGAAAGCAAGACTTTGGACCAAGCTCATTCTCATGGCAACTGCTGTCAAGTTAGTAGATTTACCCTGAAGATTAATTTTCAGCCTTTATGCTGAGAAAGACTGCAGAGATGCTAAAATTCAACAGTAAAAATGAAGACTTTGAACAGCAAGAAAACCCACCATATCAATAGGCGTTGCCCCTTTTTAATGTGTTTGTTCCTGAGGAAAGGAAGGAAAGTGGGGATGCTGATAAAGTCTTTCCCCCACCCCTTCCAACATAGCAAGCCACCTGCTGCTATATCGCTTTCCCTCTGTGCTTTCGGGAGATTCCTAGAACAGATGCTGCTGGGCTGTAGCCAAGTTGGCATGGAGTCCACATGAATCTTGAGACACTTCATGACCTTAACAACACCAGCCTGGAATAACTGGGGCTGTTTACAGCCTGAGCCCAACCTAGATAAAAGCATTTGTTATCATGGTGGTTGGAACATAAATCAGCTCCACCCTTTTGCCTCTCTGTCATTGACCTTTCTGTGGTAGGAGGAGCAAAAAAACGTATGGCTATTGGCTAGCAATGTATGTTCCTGTGCCATTGCATTGGGCCGATATTTGTTTCTGGCTGATGCCCTCGTTCTTACATGGTGTGTTCAAATAAAATAATGTCATCCTCCCTCCCATGGTTGGTGCAGTCGTATGTTACAGTTCACTGACATTTCAGAGGGCAACAACATTCCGCCTTGCTGTATAAAGATAATGGGGCAGCTGTTTAAAAGGGCGAGATGCCCTGTCACCCTTTTATGCAGACACAATTTACACCTGCAAAATACATGCCCCAGTTTGTGCCTCCGCAATATAAGTGGTAGTTGCAAATCTAAAAACCTGCTCCTCTGACTACCAGATTTAAGGTGGAATCCTGGCTTCACTGAAATCAGTGACAAACTTCCATAGAGGTAAGATTACACCCTTATAGTTATAGAAGCATAGAACGTCAGAGTTAGAAGGGACATTGAAGGTCATCTAGTCCGACCCCCCTACTAGGATGCAGGATGACTACAGCTACAACATCCCCGACAGATGGCTGCCCGGCTCTTCTTGAAAACCTCCAGTGATAGAGAGCCTACAGCCACCCTAGGCAACTCGTTCCATTGCCAAACAGCTCTTACTGCTGGGAAGCTTTTTTTGATATCTCACCAAAATCCCCCTTCCTGTAATTTGAGCCCATTGTTTCTAGTCCTGCCCACCGTAGCAAATGCAGGACAGTTCCTTGCCATCGTCTTAGTGGCAGCCCTTCAGATATTTGGAGTCATAGTTAGATAACACACAGGTCCAAATACTTGGACCCAATCCAGTGCCAAGGACAAAAATGCACATGCAAGTTATGCACACAAAAGGGAAGACAAGCTTCTGAACTTCTGCCCAGTGACTTTAAAAAGAAACACAGGTTGTGCTGTGTGGAAAAAAATATAGATCTAGGATTTGATACTGGCACTGGTGTAATGCTAAGTGTGCAGCTGGTTATTAAGAGCACAAGAACAAGTGTTATACTAGATCAGACCAATGGTCTATCAAGCCCAGCATCCTGTCTTCAACAGTGGTCACTCTTGGTTGCTTGCTTCAGAGAAGTGCCCAACAGGTCATAATGGAGTGATCCATTTCCTTCTGTTCACTCTATGCTCCCAGCAATCAGAGGTTTTGCAGCCATTAACGGACCTATCCTCTAGGGATGGGCGAATGCAGTTCGGAAGTTTGGAGTTCGGTCCGAACTCGATCAGTTCGGTCAATGGAACTGAACTTCTGAACTGAACTCGATTTTCGAACCAAACCGAATTTCTGAACTCGGTTCTGTTCACCCATCCCTACTATCCTCCAAGAATTTATCCAATCCTTTTTAAAAACCCAACTATGCTACTAGCTTTAACCACATCGGCCGTTTTTACATGGACACCCTCCCACCGCTTGGTGTTTAGTGGGGGGGGCATCCATGCATACAGCCAGCAGTGGATCGGGGGATAGGTGTTCACTTGGTGTTAGCCTGTGTGAGAGCAGTATGGGTGGGGGTGCATGTGCACTCCTGTGCAACACCCACCTTCACCCATCACCACCCACTGAAAACCAGAGGAGGCTCCGTGGGTGGAGGTGGGTGTGTGTGCATGGACCCCCCCCTCACCTCCACTCATGGAGCCTCCTCCAGTTTTTGATGGGTGGAGATGGGTTTACACAAACACACACACACACACACACACACCTTCACCCACCAGGGGAAAAACACCCATCCCCCCCCTCCATCCGTGTAAAAAGGCCTATCCTCTGTCAAAAGGTTCTGCAAGTTCTGGATCTGGGATTGCTAGGCTGCTGCCCCTCCTTGCATGGCTGCCTGGTATGGGGCAGACAGGACTGGACTGGGAGCCAGGCAAGCACTGAGTCCTGGGATTCTTCAGAGCATCACCATTGGTGAGAAACAGACACAGATGTGTCCTCAAGCAAGAATGTAGTGAAGACAAAGCAGTTTTTAAAACTCTGAGATGGGAAAATGATGCCAACCGCAGACTGAGAAGAGGGGCTTGTTACCTTGAGGTAACACCATAAAGAGGAGCTGCACTGAGGGCGGCTCCCTCTGGGCGGTGCTGCCAAAGGGCGAAGGGCCGTTGGCGGATGGAGGCGGTGGAGGTGGCCCCAATGCAGTGATAGCGACCTGGACTGTGCCTTCTCCCCACCCCCCCATTTGGGGGGAGAAGGGGGGTGAAGATATTGACTGTGGGGTGGGGTTTTATATGTACTGTGTGGGGAACTGAAGGTGGAGTGGTAAAATTTGGGTAGTGGGTTGGGGGTGTGTGGTGTGGGGGCTAATGGCCGCCCTCTGGTGGCAGGAGAGGGAGGTCGGGGCGGGGGAGGGGAACTCCTGGTGTGAGCAGGGGTGACCCTCCAGGGGGGAGGGTTGCCCACCAGTGGCAGAGGTGGGTGGGGGTGGGGAGTTGGGGTTCCTCTCCCTGGCCTGTCGGGGCAGCCCATGGAGGGTGGGTGTCTAACGGGGTTCTCTGAGGATGGGAGGGCTTCCACAGCTATCGGGGTTGTTATGGGTCAGGGGAGATATGGTCCACAGGGGAGGTGTGTTCCATCAATGAGGAGGGAGCAGTGCCTTGTGCCCGTTCCCCTCTCAACCCCCCACGCGGGTAGGTTGTGGGTCGAGGCTCAGGAGGCCCCAGGCCTTGGTTTGGTGCTGCTGAATGCGAGGTTGGTTGTCAATAAGTCATCTACCATCTGGGAGTTAATCCCGAAGTGGGACACCAACCTCGTGTGTATTGCAGAGACCTGGCTAGAGAATGAATCGGGCCCTATTCTGGCCGATCTTGTTCCAGCTGGGTTTTCTGTGCAGCATCAGCCTCGGCTGGGGGGGGGGGNTATCAAGGATGCATTGTCTTTTAGGAGGTATCTGGTGCAAGCTGCACCAGGTGTTGAGTGCCTCCATCTTGTGTTGAATTTGGCCGGGGGCAGATTAGGGGTGCTGCTGGTGTACCATGCACCCAATTGCCCGGCGGCATCCCTACATGCTCTTGCTAATCTGGTGTCAGATGTGATCCTCTGGACCCCTAGATTAGTGGTCCTGGGGGATTTTAACATCCACACTGACACCGATCTTGGAGGAGCGAGGCATGAGTTCATGGCCTCCATGACAACCATGGGCCTGTCCCAAATCATCTGTGGTCCCACACATGAGGAGGGACATACACTGGATTTAGTTTTCTGCACCGGCCTTGAGGTGGGGGGTCAGTTAGTAGAAGTCAAGGGCGTGGAGCCTTTGTCATGGTCTGACCATTACCTCCTTTAGACGCATCCTGGCACATGTCAGTCCCCAATGGGATGCAGGACCTATTAGATCGGTCTGTCCCCGGAGACCTATGGACCCGGATCGGTTCTGGAATGCTCTTGGGGAGTTTCCCCTGGACCTTGACACCCGCTCTGTCGATGATCTCGTAGCCTTCTGGAACACCTTGTTGGCTGAGACCATTGACAGAGTGGCTCCCAGGCGTCCGATGCCCTCCCGAGTCTCCCGCAGGTCTCCTTGGTTTACTGAGGGCCTGCTGTGTTTGAAGCGGGAGAGCAGGTGGTTGGAGTCACAGTGGCGCCGGACTCACGACAAGTATGATCGATTGCAGCATAAGAGCAGTTTAAAGGCCTATGCAGTTTAAAGGCCTATGGTGCAGGCAGCAAAGAAGCAGTTCTTTGCTGCCCTTATGCAAAGTCACGTCCAGCGGAGTGTTTGCGGGTGGTGAAAGGTTTGGTCAATTCTGCCTGCCTCCGCCTGGACCTGGAGCAATCCAGTGACCACTGTGACCGGTTTATCGAGTACTTTGTAGATAAGATTGCACGCATCCGCCACGATTTTGGTACCACAGTTATTGCAGAGGATCATCTTGGGGCTATGGATGCCCCGTCCTGTCCTGTTTTGTGGGATCAGTTTCAGATGGTGGCAACTGCCGATGTGGAGTCCTTGTAGGGATCTGTTTGTGCCACCACTTGTGAACAAGACCCCTGCCTGTCCTGGTTGGTGAAAGCCAGCCAGGAGACATTACGGCCATTGCTGGCTGGGGTGGTTAGTGCCTCCCTTTGGGAGGGCAGGGTGTCTGACTGCCTGAAGGAGTCTGTGGTTAGGTCCCTGCTCAAGAAACCATCTCTTGATGCTGATGCTCCTGCCAGTTATCATCCGGTCTCTAACCTCCCCTTTTTAGAGAAGGTTATTGAACGGGCTGTTGCATGGCAGCTCCAGGAACATCTGGACTACACCAGTTTCCTTGAACCCTTTCAGTCTGGTTTTTGGCCTGGGTATGGTATGGAGACTGCATTGGTGGCCTTGGTTGACGATCTCCGTCTGGCGTTGGACCAGGGTCGTCAGACCTTATTGGTCCTGCTAGACCTCTCGGCTGCGTTCGACACAGTTGATCACGAGGTGTTGGTGACTCACCTGTGGGACCGTGCCGGGATTGGCGGGATGGTCTTGGACTGGTTTCGTTCGTTCCTGGCTGGGAGAACTCAACGGGTGATCTTGGGGGAGTGTACGTCTTCTCCTCGGGACCTCATGTGTGGAGTCCCGCAGGGTGCTATTCTGTCCCCCCTCTTGTTTAACATTTATATGCAGCTGTTAGGGGAGATCGTGAGAGGGATTCAGGGCATGCCTGGCCCCTAGCCTGTTAATATTCCGGTGAAACTGTAAGACCTGGCTGTTCGCCCAGGCCTTTGGGAGGGAGGGTGGGTAGGGTGTGGGGTTTTTAGTTCCCCCACCTATTTTTGGTTTTTAGATTGTTTTGCTAGTCCTGTTGATTGTTTTATATTATTGATTATTATTTTAATTGTTTTTATTGTATTTTAAAATGTTGTGAGCCACCCCGAGCTGCATAGCAGGAGGGGCGGGATAAAAGTTTATATATAAATAAATAAAATAAAAATGCAGTGTCATCAGTATGCTGATGACAGTCAGCTCTACCTCTCTTTTTCCATTGACCCAGGTCATGCAATCTCCCTATTTTCCCAGTGCCTGTCAGCTGAGGGGGTTTGGATGAGGTTGAGCCATCTGAAATTGAATCCTGACAAGACGGAGGTGATGTTGGTGGGTGAGGGCTTGGGGGGCCTGGGGGGTGGTTGAATCTCCTCTTGTTGGGGGGGGTTCACCCTCCCATGGTCTCTCAAGTGCAGAGTCTTTGTGTGCTCCTCGATTCACAGCTCAGCCGGGAATCTCAGGTTGTGGCCGTGCCAGGGAGTGCGTTTTGGCAGTTACATCTTGTCCGGTGGCTTCGGCCGTATCTCTGACTCCGACCTCGCCACTGTCATCCATGCCTTTATCACCTCGAGGCTGGATTACTGCAATGTGCTCTATGTGGGGCTGCCCGAGAAGCTGGTCTGGAGGCTGCATCTGGTGCAGAATGCCACGGCCCGTCTCCTTACGGGGGCTGGTCGCAGGGAGCACATGACACCAGTGCTCCGGGCTCTACACTGACTGCCTATAAAGCACCAGGCCAGGTTCAAGGTGCTGGTTTTAACATTTAAAGTCCTTCACGGTCTGGGCCCTGCTTATCTGTGGGACCACCTCACTCCCCATATCATCCATGGGAGCCTTTTTGGAGGTTCCCCGGGCGAAGCGGGTGGCCACTGATGTTAGATTTTTTTGGTGGCCACCCCTGTACTGTGGAATTCACTCCTGGAGGAGACTCGGTTGGTTCCCACTCACCTGCTGTTTTGGAGTGTATGTAAGACCTGGCTGTTCCGTCAGGCTTTTGGCGAGGGGTAGGGGTGGGGGTGGGGGTGTTTCCCCACATTGTATTGTATTTTTAAATTGTTTAAAAATTTTTTTTTTTTTACTGAGTGTTGTTCGCTGCCCCGGGCTGCCATGTGGGCAGGAGGGGCGGGATATAAATTTTAAAAAATAAATAAATAAATAAATAAAAACTAGTTGCTGATCCATGACAGGATTCTTCCTCTTATCCCATGACTACCTACTTTTCTCAAGAGTTTGTGAGGAACCTTGTCAAATGCTTTCTGGAAATCTAGATACAGTATCAAATCACAAGAACTGTCACAAATCAACGTGACTCTTGAAGAGTCTCTAGAGTAAATTGACAAACTAAATAGTAACAAATCACTGGGACCAGATGGTATTCACCCTAGAGTTCTGAAGGAACTCAAGTATTAAATTGCAGACCTACTATTGGTGATTTGTAACCTATTGCTAAAATCTTCTTATACAGCTTCACTATGCAGCTTTCAGGGTCCCATAGACATCGGATTCTAGCAGCATTACTTGCGAGTTCACCCAAAGACTAGGACTAAATTGTCAGTTTTTGAAATGGAGAGAAGTAAATAGTGGAGTGCCCCAGAGATCTGTACTGGGACCGGTGTTGTTTAATGTATTCATTAATGATCTGAAAACAGAAGTAAATGGTGAGATGATCAGATCTTCAGATTATTCAATGTAGTTAAAATCTGAGCGGACTGTGAAGAATTGCAGGAGAATCTTGTGAGACTGGGTGGCTAGGGGGTGAGGGTGTACCCAAATGACTGTTTTTCATTTTGTCTGCTAAAATGCTTGTGTTTCATAAGGGCTTGTTCTTTCTCGGCTCACATGCTTTTTCCTTCTTGATGTTACAGTCAGGGCATCGATTAATACTAAAGGGATAGGACCAGTCATCAAGGAATGAAATAAAAAAAGGCAAGGGAAAAACTGAACCTGAAGAGCAAGTGAAACTTTCTGACTGCAAAGATCAATCAGAAAGTGGAGCTGTCTCCTAAGTGATGAGATGGACGTCCCTCGTGAATTTTAAAAATAAGCCGGCTAACATGAAAAAATATCAATTTGCATGAATATAGGCGCCTTTCATCACAGCCTTTCAAAGTAATTGACAAAGCTTGATTAAGTAATGCTTCCACTGTCCAAAGCAGGTAGGACTGTGAGTGAGCATTACTCCCATTTTACATATACAGAAACTGAGACACACTGAGAGGTTTTACTTAAGGTCACTCAGCAAGTCAGTGGTCTAGCCAGGAGTAAAAGCCACATAACCAAACTTCTGACTATAGTTCTTTCCATTAACGGGCTGGCTTTCAGCTTGTGCCGACAATGATCCTAGTAGATGGGCTGATGGATAGAAGATGCCCTCACACATTTCCCCACAATTCTGAGAGTGCCATTATCTGTCTCCAAGCCAAGCCAAATGACTGAGGTTTCAAAAGACCACAAAGTGCACAATTTGCATTTTTACCACAGCTGATGTTACAAGCATGACTATCTTTGTGGGATGGAACTTTTTCTTCAAGTAATCAACAAAAATCCAGCCGCTAACCAAGTCTGTTACTATAACATTAGTAGTCTAAGGACCTTAGACAAGTGGGATTTAAACTGCAATTTAAACCCACAGCTCTTGGACAGCTCCACAGGGGGGCTTTAGATGCTCCTCCGTGAACCGGAAGTCGCCTGGATGCCATTAGAAAAAGTGGTGCTGGGCAACTCCCGGATGTTTTGAGATGTGGTATAGTACAGACCTCGATTATCAAGGTATTATTATTTACTATGTTGCATCTCAAAACACCTGGGAGTCACCTGGTGCCACTGTTTCTAGTGGCGCTTGGGCGACTTCCAGTTCACAGAGGAGCATCTAAAGCCCCCCACCGCGGAGGTTTTCCAAGAGCTGCGGGTTTAAAATCCTGCTTGTCTAAAAGGCCCTAAGGGAGCATAGATCTCCATGTGAGTAGTTATAAGCCATTCTAGGAGTGCTTTAGGAAGCTATTGTTGGATGTTTCAGATGGGCTGTGAGGCATGAGGGCACTCTTACTTAGTACCATAATACATTTAATTTATTTAATTTAATTAATTAATTTATTTGTAAATTATTTCTAACCCGTCCATCCTGCCACAGGTGGCTCTGGGCGACGCACAACATCAAATATTAAAAATCAACAAAACAGCTTTAAAACAACAACAAAGGCAGGCATAAAAATCCCTAACCACCCCCCACCCTAACCCATTCCCCCCACCCTATCCATCCTCCCCCCCCCCCAAAAGCATAGGGGATTGCTATTTTTTGTTATACATGGGGGGTGGGGTGGGGTGTTATTTTGTTTTTAATGGAAAGTGAGAGTTGAAAGTGAATACTGAAGCAGAAATTTCTCCTGCAAAGGGATCCAAAATCATGGGGAATAGGAAAATGGGTCAGTTTCACCAGACTGCTGAGATTGTGGGCTCCAACATGGAATAAGATAGGCTATGTGGCCCAGTGGGAAGGGCACAGGACTCTGAGTGAGGACAGCTATATTCTGGGAAAGTCCTCATGAAGGCAGGTACAATCACGTTACTTACCTCCTCTCTTATACAAAAGTGATGAATGGGAACATCAGTTAGTGGGAATGAGAAGCAGAGATGGGGCAGCCCTGAAGGAAATTAAGGAACAGCATTTGAGGGAAGGTTTAGGGTGATGCTGATATTAACATCTGACTTTCCAATAAAATCAGAGTCCAGGAGTATCAGCTATAAGAAAGGTAATCATGAGCTCTATGAACAGAGTCCATCATATGAGCAGGATGATCCTTGGGTCATTTAGCACCAGTGCTAGATCTTACCACTGGCATGCATCCTATTCACTTCAATGGAAGTCATGGCTAGTGATAGTATTAACTGACAAGGCCACACTGATAATAATGTAAATTAGGAACCGGGTAGGAATGCCACTTGCTCATAGAAAGAATAGTAAAAAAGAAAATTTGGTAACAATTTTTTCCTCATATTTCATTTTTGTTTCTCATTTAGCATAACTGGGAGAGGGATTTCTTCTCATTCTTAGCAATAATGCTGTGGCCTAGCAATGTTAGGAGTTAGCACATAGCTATGATATCAGATTGGCCCAGCTGGCTGATAAGACATGGTTTTGGCCAATCAACAGGTAGAACTGAAGTCTACTGCAAATGCTGTTGAAGCCAGAGAACAGCATATGAGGAGCATTTGCTGTTCTGACACATATGGCATCAATTTGCAGTTGTTTTACTTTACTGTCTGAAGAACCACTTTGAATTAGCTCCGGATCACAAGACTCAACCATGTTGAAAGTAACTGAACTGACTGTAAAAGATGTCAAAACAAACAAACCAAGGAAAAGGAGATGCAGCAGGGTGCTGCCGTAGGAGACTGTACTAACAGGCTATAATTGGTGGGCAGTGGAAGCACACTGGCCACATCTGAGATTAATTTGACTCACCTGGGATAGGGCTTTTCTGAAGCTGAGTTAGGCACTCACACTGCTTTTAAACGAGGAGCGCTGAAGCGCCTCCTCAACGCTACATTAAAGCAAAGCCGCCGGAAGTGACGTTCTCCCCGTTGCTGGCGGCAGCGGCGGCTGGCGACACGGGGCTTTGGAGCGGCGCGTTCTTAAGACTTCAATTATCAGGCTTAAGAACGCACCGCTCCAAAGCCCCTTGTCGCCAGCTGCCGTCGCCA